>JAEKOY010000467.1:0-25000 GCA_021234595.1 Delia radicum
GACTGTTATAGTGAATATTTAAATGTTAAGTGTATTTTTATATTAAGTGAGCACTGTTAAATAAATTATATTACGAAAAACGAAGAACTTAATGCGAAAAACTCCGATATCGAAGAAACTTGGTTATTTTTTAAAGAAACAATTTCTTAGACTGGGGTGTTTAAGATTATTGGTGCGGATTTGAAGGTTAAAAGTGGGATCAAACATAATTTTTTTTTTAATTTAGTTGCCATTTGATCTAAAGAAACTACATATAAATACTATATTTTCAAAAAGGAATTTTTAAATGTCATTTACTAAAAACTTTTTGTTGGTCCCTTTTATGACGTTGTAACAAGCCTATATGGAAATTCATAGCGGTCCTACGCAAAATTTCCACATATTAAAATTTACATATAGAAGTAATGAAGTTTTCATTAATATGATGAAAATCTTCTTAAATATTCATGAAAGTTGTTTCAAAACTTCTTTATAAATTTTTTAGAAAAATTACATATCTCAAAATCCCAAAATGATAGGACAAAATGGACTATTTTTTCGTTTAGTACTAACACACTAATATAACAAAACTGTGTCAGGTCTGAGTGAAATTACAAAACGGATCACCTTACAAATATTTTTATAAAACAGTTTAATACATATTTATGAACCAGTTATATTGAAAGAAAATCAATGAAGATTTCAACATATTTATAAAGAATTTCATTGATATAGGCCTGGGTTCTTTATTCCACTACGAAGTGAAAGAGGAATCGTTTTTAATTCCACATTTTCAATCCCGCTGTGTTCTGAAAAACGAGTGAATCGTTTTTTTCACGACGATTTCATTTTCATTTTGATCTTAGCAACAACATAAAAAAATGCGGGATAAAACCAAATTATCACTTTAAAGTGAATGAAATTGCAATAAAGAAGAGTGCATTTTTTAACAAAAATAAAAATTAAACAAAAAATACTTATTTTTAAAATAATATAAAATGAGTTTCGCAATTGTGATTTCCTGGTATTTAATTAAAAAAGAAAAACAAAGAACGAAAAATCTATACAGAAAAAGGCTTCGTGACTGTTCAAATCCTTTGTAACTACCAGAAAAATCGTAAGACAATAATTAAAACTGAGTCGCAAGTGTTTAAAATTAATAAAAAAAAAAAATAGTTTTATTGCGTACTTATTTATTATGATCGCAAAAGACTTCAATCTAGCAGTGGAATATGTGTAATGTTTTGAAAACTGTCATATGCCCAAAATGGATTAGATTTGAAAGAAGTCGCGTAGAAATTGAGAAATCCAAAAGAGAAATCAAAAAGGGAAATCATCGGTTGCGGTTCCTCATTTTCTATATTTTCAGTACCTTCGTAATTTTTATTTAATTTTTTAAAATCACGTTTACTACATTGTCGGAACTGGTGCCATCTAAGTTTGACAATTCAGTAGATGAATTTGTGGTTGTTTACCCTTTGCTAGTCGTCCCGAATGATTTAGCAGCTGGAACACATTCGACTGCTGTATAAAGGCCAGAAAGTTTGGCAACTGAATCTTCTTTGGATGATATGTGTTGGATATTATTGGGTCCTCCACCTGTTGCCGTTAACTCTGCTCTATTTTCGGCCAATTTTTTACGAATGGTAGCCTTCCAATCAGCCCAAGCCTTTTTCCAACCAGTTGCATCGTTTTCTGGAGGTCCTAAGCTGTTTAATGTACTTGCTAAGTCCTTCCACAACTGGTCTTCAACTGTTTTGTCGCCCCTCTAAAAACCTTTGGCCAACCCAGATTGTTTTTCCATGAATGTTAAAAATGGGGCCTCTTGTTCCATATTCATGTGTTTTCCCGTAAAAAATACAACACTTTTTCAGTTAAATAAACGTATATTAACAACATATCACATTTACTTACATTGTTTGATTTTTTGTTTTACTTTTAATATTCAAAATAATTTTATTTTCTAAAAAGTTTGGTTTTTCACGCAGTTAACGAATACCGTTTTACAATTACTTTTTTTGTAGTGAAATTGTTTTATAGAACACATCAAATCACTTTAATTCCACTAGAAACAAAATGAAAATGAAATTTTTCTTTTCAAATCTCTTATGTGGAATTGGGAACACAAATTGAGCGGAAGTTTCACTTTCACTTCATTTTCGGAATGTAGAACCCATGCGATAATAACGCTTTTGCTTTGAGTGTACTGAGACAAAACTGTCGCAACAATAAATGATCTTAGCAAATGTTTTTCTCTTTTAGATATACTTTTTACTAAAATTTTTAATTAATTTGTTAATTTTTATATATATGTTATATTAGTACTAATAAAATATAAAAACTTACAAAAATGTGAGTTTTTGGAAAATAAAATTAAAGTTTTAAAATTGTTCGAGTTACTCGAGTTATTCGAGCAATTTTAAAATCTTACTCGCCTACTCGAGTAAATTAAAAACCTCAAAATCGAGTTACTCGATTACTCGAACAAAAGCAAACCCGAGTAAATTGAATACCCTAGTAGATATACAATACACGCTGTTTGTTTTTATTCTCTCTCCTCTTTATTTTTACTCTTGTTTTTTTATTTAAAAACAAGATGTAAAGGGGAAGAAAACAAAGACCGTACTTTGTCTTATTATGATTTTTCCACCTTTAATTGTGCAATGAAAATTAAAATTATTCAAGTTCGAGGCCATGCTCTATATTTCTTTATTATTTCTTTATTGTCCTATTTAATAAAATAACAATAAAATCTTTTTTTTAAGAATTTTTTCTTTTTGTAAATTATATTTGATCACAATTTGATATCATTTATTGTTAAATTATTTCTATAACAAAAAAAAAAACATTTTAATTTTTACAATTAAAAAATAAATATATTAAATTCCATAAAATAATACTTGTGGCATAAAGTACTGCTGCTAAACCCACACTAGCCTGAAATGAATACTGTACCACCACCACATGGGCCAATCCACCCCATACTAAAATCAACAAACCATTTGTAAAATGTACAGGAAATCTTATGGCACTCCACTGCGAACGAGTCATACTCATTTGAAATACCCAATCCTGGAGGAAAAGTGTAACAGATTGTCCAAAGCCCAAGAGGGCAGCAGAGACACTTAGTAAGAGTTTTGAGGTTGAAAAACTTATGACTGAAAATATAAAAAGTAAAAATCAACTATTATTGATAAATAATTTTAATAAATTGATAAAGCGGATATATTTTTAATTTCATTAATCCATCAAGCAGATGTTTTTTATTTTTAAATTTTCCAAATTAAATTCGTTCTTTAAAACTTCCTTAAATTTACAACCAAATTTAAAAGGACGAAATTACTATTACTTTTTAATGGCTTTGTACAATACATTCTAATTCTTATTTTATGTTTGATTAGCCAGAGTTACAATAGGTTATGGACCCAGAATAGCGTGGCATTTAAAAAAAGTTCTTAGCTGGTTTAAACAAAATGAATATTAAATCAAAAACGGCATTTTTACTTTTGAATACTTAAGATTATATCTGTACCGGGCTTGACTGTATGCATCCATTTTGCGGATCGATAGTGGCCAAATTAGTAAAAAATGCGTTTAAAAAACAAATTGCATAAAATATGCATTTGTTTTTGATGCTGAAAATTTAATTTATATGCAATGATGATGATCAAATATATATTAAACAAAATTCTAATATTCAAACTTACACACTTTTTGCGTATGGAAAAATCTACGGAACTGTACGATTCCATGTCACTCAGAATTCTAATAATTTTAGGAACAATATATTATATTTTTTAACTCTTTTGGGTATAACTTTTTCAACATAAAATGAAATCGCCTAAAACCTTTGGCGGATGATAATCCTGATGCTGCGAAATCTCCTACATACTAAAAAAAAAACATGTGCCCTCAGTTAGGAATAAATTGTAGCTCTCCAAAATCTGTAACTCTGTTTTTTTCAATTAATATAAATTTCCGAGATTAATAATTTTTATGCTTTTAGCGTCAACGTAATTGCAATTTTTTTTTACATTGGCATATAAATCACAAATAAACTAATAAAATGAATCGATAAGTGTGGCTTCAAAAATAAAGAAAATATGACAATACAATTCTTATTATGTCTATGCGTGAAGATCTTAAAATTTTGTATTTTTTGAAGAACACATTCTGCGTGATCGGTATTTTTTTTTTTTTTTAAAGGCATCGTATTATTATTTTGGTATCCAGAGCCATTTAAGATTAAATTTTGTAGCTTTTTATAGATTTTTGGAGTAGAAACGAAAGCGATAATTCGATACCTTTAACATTTACGGAGAAAAATAGTAATGGTGTTCTCTATCATAGAAGCCATATTTCAACCTGTAATTCTATAAACTGCGAATATGCCAATCAACTTAAAGTTGAAGTTTTAGCGTACTATGGAGTTAAAACTTATGTAAAACCAAAAAATAAAATCCGATCTTTTTAGCACTTTCATATAATGATTGTTATGATAATACGTAGAATAATTCATGATATATTCGACCCCATAATTCTTGAAGCTGCGGGTGTGCCTTCAATTTGAAGTTAGCCTTTTAGCGATTTTGGGATAAAATTTAGAGAATTTAAAGTTTATCCAAACTATTTAGCGCTTTCACATAATAATAGTAATGAAAATTTCTACCGTTCAATACATATTTGACCCCATAATTCTTTAAAACGCGAATGTGCCACTCAATTTTGTGCTGCACTTTTTTTACTTTTTATCTATTTTGAAAAACAAATTGATAAAAGAGACAAAAAATATTATCCGGTCGATTTAATATTTACATATGATAATAATTATGCCAATATCTATCATTAAAATAAGATTTCAAACCGAAATTCTTTAAACCGCGCATGTGCGATTTAATTGACATTTTGACATCAATTTCCTCAAAAACCAGATGTGTTAGAAACACTTTGAAACCAATTTCGGACTTAGCACGAAAAGGTTACTCGAAAACGTGTGGTCGCATCCCCGCAAAATCCAAACATTTTAAAAAATTTTGAAGCGAAAATTTTTGCGGTTTTTTGTTTATAACCTTTTCAGCACACAAAAATACTCAAAATACAGCTTTTTAATGTATTTTAAATAAGCTAGTCCAGAAAAAAATTGTTTGCCACTTTTTTAAAATTTTTAATTTTTTTAAACCTTAAACCGTTTTTCAAAAATAAAACTCAATCGAGCATAAAACCGTGGATTTTCGAAATTTGAAAAACTATAAACGCCAATCTTGAAGAGCTTCCTTAGAGTTTCTGAAAGCAAAATTTAATTGAAATCGGGAGACCCAAGGTAAAAATTCCCTTTTTGGTCGGTCTTCTGTGGAATGGCCGATACATATTTCAATCAGATAGATACGTTTTTCAACCCTGCTGGTCTTCGTATCTTAATTTTTTTATAAATTTCTCAACGTTTACAATTTAAAATATATTTCCAACTTCAAACTTACATATCAATGCAAATCCTTTTGAGATACAACCCATCGTATGCCATTTAAATTTATGCTTATATAAACTATTGCCAAATCTAGGAGTCATCAATGAAAAGCACATCCAAGGGAAAGCCAACAACGAAAATAAAAATGGTATTTCAGCATTTTTAATGGCATGATGAGTAACAGCTAAACTCGGTAATACCGTTAGACACATAACATAGGAAAATATATCAGTCGATAGTAGAAAAGTGGTGGAATATAATTGAGGCACTGATAAAGCAGCTTGTAAAGGAATTGCAATTTTATCCCTGAGATTATCCCATAAATTATTAGTAACATCACGAGAGAATTGTTGTATTTTATCCTGAAAGAAAGATAAAACAAGAAGCATAAGAATAACAATGCTTCCAGAACTTTTAAATACTTACTAAATTACTATAACCCGAATCGACAATACCTTCCCTACTCATTTGTAAACCATTGGAAATGGATTTTTGCATGGACTGTGAGGCACCCACACTAGTTCTGCCATAATTTTCGATTGTAGCCGAACTAGAACGCATTACCGATATATTTTCATCTTCTTCGGGAATAATTTCCATTATTTCCACACCATTTGGATTAACGAATGTTACATCGACCTGATCGGTAGGTAACATATAGTGACCATTATCTACTGCAGCCAACGCAATAGCAGCCATATTTGGATGATGATCCATAACAGGATTTTTCCAAGTACGCAATTCTATGCCATCTATTTGATCATTGAAAACATTTGAGTATCTACCCAATTGATGGTGAAGCGGAGTAAATGCAGCTTCGGCTTTAATCACAGAAATACGCTGTGTTATGGCACCTTCACGATGGCGTGTTATAATTAAACTTATGGGTATGAGATTCACCAATAAGGCAGACATTAAGATTATAGACTGGGCGGTACCATATAGAGTACGTAAATTGGTAAAGGCAAACGATAAAAATAATTGACAAAATGCTTCTCCACACAAATGTATAGTCTTGCGTACAAATTTATCTTCACGGGGACGAACAGCTTCTAAAATTACATGAGTCTTCCAGACAAATAAACTAGCACCAATACCTGAAAGTTTTATGATAGTCAAGAATTTTCTGTAATAAGTTAGTCCTTTAGTATAAGTTTTACCTCCAAATAGACCATAAAATACTATAGCTATGGCTTGGGTTGTTGTGGTAATTTTAACCCAGGCTGAGGAAAAGAATATACCACTTATCATTAGGGAACAACATGTTATCAAAGTGGCCAGTAGAAATGTTCTACGATATTGTGCTGTTTCTCTAGTCCTACCATGATATTCAGTATCCAAGTGTTCTAGAATACTGCGACATAATTGACCGGTTGCTTGATATACAATTGCCGGCCATATGCGCAGCACCAAGTCTTTATCGGATTCTACTACATTGCCATATAAATATGCGGGTGTAGCAAGAAATGCCTGAGAAACAAAGAGATAAATATATATACCACAATGTTCTTAGATAAGAACGTAAATAAACAGGATTCGGAATAAGGCAAACCTATTTCTATGGAAGTATATTTGGAAAAGATCTTCACTATCCAGAAGTTGAGAGAAATCATCCAATGCAAGTGTATAGATCCATGAATTAAGCATTTAAGAATTAATTTCAGATAGTTTGGTTATGCAGTAGAATAGCTCCATCGCTATGATTCTTTAACTAAACTAAAATTTAGAACTATAAAGTACTCTTGGTATACACCAGCTTAATTTGTTGAAATCCGTGAATATTTTTGCACCGAATTCAGTCCAAATGTTTCTTTACTGAATATTAATTGTCCCGATTCTATTCGGCTTCATACCTCAATAACAGCTATATTCCGATTTTTTTTTAATACTACATCCAGAAAACGGACTCGTTAGTACACTTAGGAAATTATGTTGGTAAAGACAACTGCAATTGTAGTCAAAAACGAATGAAATTTCATTTAAAAAAAGGACGACTTACATTTCATTAAATTCAACTAACATAGTCATTTGTTTTTTAAAGTTCAAAAAATGACTAACAATTGTAGTAAAAATGAACCACATGGTAGTAAAAAATAAACCAATTTTTTTTTTTTTTTATTTTTTTAAATAACAAAAAACAACTGTAAAAAATGAATGTAAAATCATAAAACAGTCATTTGATGTGAGTTGTTTTTTTAAATGAACTACAAGGTTAGTTAAAAATTTTATTTGTTCTACAAATGACTTACATTTACATTAAAAATAATGAAACTGTATTACAACCCAAACAACTACATATTTTTAAAGCAGAAGTTCCCTGAGTGTAGCAACAGTATATGAAGCCAATCGGTTTGATTCAGTTGTAGCTATCGAATTTGTTTGTAGTTATCGCCGAACTGCTGTTGAAGCAATCGAAATTCTACTGTCGTGCCAGAATTTATGTTGTTTTAATCGAATGACTGGCAATAAACACGGTTGCTACTACCGAGTCTGTTTTCTGTGAGTGGCTTAAAACCCCAATACTTGTTACCGGAATACTATTTAGAAGAATAAATATGAATAAAGGGTGTTTTTTATACAAGTATATAACTTTAAGTTGGCAACACTTTTTTAACTGGATGCCATTTTGTCAGCTGTTAAGCGATTTATGTTTAGTTTGGTTTAACATATCAGCATGAATAGACTGACGCCTGAACAACGCTTCCAAATTGTGCAAACATCATAAACCTCTTGGACTAAAAGTCTAAAACTTAAAGTATGTGATTGTTGAGGAATGGGCTAATTCATTGATGATATGAATTTGTGATAAAATCTTGGTATAAATGGGGCTTAAAAGAAAAAAAAGTTAAACAATTTAATGCCCTATGCAAAACCTTTATGATAGAAATCTGAAACTTTTAGTTGAAACATCTACTACGAGATGTTTAACAATTTCATATAAAGGGTGTTTTTATAGAGGTATAGAACTTTGAAATGTAATAAAACAAAGATGAATTTTTTAAATTGACATGAAATTTACTTTATTTAAAAGATAATCTTCTGACATTATAATTTAAATATGACTTCTGGCAAATGGCCGCCACGGCTGTCTCGGACGTATTCCAATCTTTAGGTAAAATTTTTGATGACTTTTTCCAACATTTGTGGCCGTATATTGGCAATAACTTGGCGAATGTTGTCCTCCAAGTGGTCAATCGTTTCGGGCTTATCGGCGTATACTTGCGACTTCACATATCCCCACAGAAAAGAGTCCAGCAACGTTAAATCGCAGGATTTTGGAGGACAATTCACGGGCCCGAAACGTGTAACGTTTCCTTCAATAAATCAATTATTGCACGAGATGTGTGACATGTTGCGCCGTCTTGTTGAAACCACAGCTCCTGCGCATCATGGTTGTTCAATTGATGAACGAAAAAGTCAGTAATCATGGCTCTATAGCGGTCACCATTGACTGTAACGTTCTGACCAGCATCGTTTTTCGGTGGATAGACTGATTGGGTCTTCCTCAACGCTACGCTCTACAGCAGCAATGACTTCTTCTGTACGACGTCTCTGTGGATGCATATTATCATTTAGAGTAAACGTGGTGCGAAAACGTTATATAGTTTATCGAATTAATTTGCTCTAGGGAATGATTATGTTGACCGTAAAATGGACTTAGTGCGCCATACGTATTTTGAACAGAACCATGATTTTCAAAATAAATTTGTACAATTTGGAAGCGTTGTTCAGGCGTCAGTCTATTCATGTTGAAATGCCAAACCAAACTAAACAGAAATCATTTGACAGCTGACAAAATGGCCTCCAGTTAAAAAGTGTTACCAACTCAAAGTTCTATACCTGTATAAAAAACACCCTTTATAAGAAGTTTTTATAAAGTACAAGTTTTTGTTTGTAGTATAAATGAGGCATAACATTCCAAGAAACATTTTTATGGACTCTGCGGCAAGTACAGAATCATGAATCCGGCTTTTACAGCACGTTATCGGTCCGTATATTACTCATCCGTCAAAGAATGTACGTAAACGGAACATTAACGGACCGTATAGTATGATTTTCGAAAACAATCCATTTTTAATCAGTTTTGGTGCATCCATTTTTGTGACGTGAAATACGAACTTCTTCCCTTGCTTGTTGAAGTTGTTTATTTTGTAATCCAAATATAACAATATGAGTTATATTCGGTTAAATTTTCATTGTAAATAATTTGCTGCAACGTATAAATAAATTAATAATTTGAGTTTTTACCGTTTTGCTCGCAGATTTAATTAATTTATGAGTGGGAGATGGAAATTACACAGCAGTTAAAACACAACAGATAAAAATTTGTGGTGCCAATGGTATGTAAAATCTTTAGTTAATTCGGATATGGAAATTACAGAAGTCTATCAAACTACACAGAAAAAACTAAAAAAGGGTTTCAATTAAAAAATTTATTGAATCAATAAATATTTTAATTGATTTTGCAGCTATCACGGCAATGATACTATCAATTAAACCTTTTATTAAAATAAGGAAGGAAAAAAAAGTTATAAATAACTTCTACAAAAAAATATGATACTCACAAAAAAAGTGTGTGATCTATACGTTGGTATGTGTGTTTTTTGCAATGCTGAGTCTGTTTGTGTGTGTGTGATTGTTTTGTTTGTTAACTTCAAATGTATTTGGTATTTTATACTGAAAATTTTCTATTTATGCATACAGTGTATGAAAAAATAATATGATAATTGCGTCTAAAACAAAATATCTACATATTTATATATTTAATTATCAATAAAAATTTTATTGATTCAATTAAATATTTGTTTAGAAACAAATTAAATTCAAATCAAATCTTTAATTACATATTTTAGGTTGATAATTTTTTCTGTGTACATGAATATGATTCCGAAGCTAAAACTGCTATAGATGGCGAAAAATTAGTTATAATCAAATATTTACATCAAATATTTACATTAAATAAATATTAATAAATTCACAATAAAACATGAAAGGCTTCTCAAATTAATAAAAGAAATAGGTTAAATTTAGGCAGATGTACAATAGGGTAATAACTTTTTGCATTTTTTGCAAATATCAAATCTCTCCAGACAAATGGACAAATATTAAGAACAAATATTAAGAACTGCGTTTTTAGTTTTTCGCTATCGTTAAAAAAGGTTACGCACCAAACGCGTTAAAGTTTTGAATCAAACAAAGTTAAAAAAAACTTTATTTTGATGCCTCAACGTCTGACCATCACATCTATATAATTAAGGCATGCTGATTTCAATAGTAAAGTCCGTTTTCGAGTCAATGGAATAGTTTTCTTCCAAATTTGCTTTTAATTTCCGCTATTTTTTGCAGTTTTTTATATAAAAAAAAATTTGTTTTCACATATTAATATATTAAAGGCAGTTTAGAAATCGCTGTCGGTGTGGTTTTTTTTTTACCAAATAGAACTGAAATAGCTTTTTTTATCATTAATACAATATTTGCCATTAGAAAACCCCTGTGGAGAATGTTGTCTAAAAAAAGTTATCACCCTAATCTACAAATCCGTTTTTGATATAAAAAACGGTACGAAAACGAACCGGATATGGTATTCCAAAAACGTAGTCCACTCCGTTCTGAGCACGACATTACGGTCCGTCATTGACGGACTTTAAACGGTTTCGAATCAGTTTCGATATTCCTTATAAACCATTAAATGGCCCGTTTACGGATCCAGAAAACGGTACGTATACGGAGCCGTATTTGATTTATGCCTTACAGTAAACGGCACGAAAACGAAACGTTTTGTTTGTTGGGATAATTTGGTATGTAATTATGAAGTTTTGCTTGAATTTAATACAAACAATTTAACAAACTTTAATTGAAGGGCTTATTGTAAAAACTTAATAAGCCACATTTTATTTTTAGTTTGTTTTCGTCTTTTAAAAGTTGAAAGAATGCAAAAAATATGACTTGCAAGACATTTATACTGTAGGCACTTGCAATAATTGACTAAGCAAAACTTCTATCAAATATTAATCAATGGATGTCTAGAAAACAGTTCAAATTCATAAAACAACATATGTGGCTTATCATGTTTTTACAATAAGCCCTTCAATTATAACTTTTAATTTAAAATTTTACCCTGTATCGGATTTTACAAATACAATCAAACCAAAATGCAAAGGTATTAGTGAAAAAAGAGTTGCCGTGTATGTAAAAAAAAAACTTTCGGTACTGTATATACTGTGGTTTGGGTATGTGATTGATATAGGAGGATAATTAATGAAATTTTCGGATGACAAAATGAGATAGTTTCAGTAGTGATAGTTTCAATGAACGAACTGCAATGCAATTTCATTGATTTAATATAAAAATTCACTAATAGCATGCTAAAAAAAAACTTCTCACTATATAGTAGCGCTATATAGGGGCATGTCACAAACCCTCAAAAAAATCCAAACTTTCTTCGGTCAGAACTGTATAGTCGTATTAGACCAGTTATGTTTGCAAAGCATAATAAGGAGCATGGAGGTAGTCTAAGGACTACATTTTGTGTGATATTAATATTATTAGATCATAAAAGAGAAAATTACTTCGTCGAAAAAGTGTATGGTCTTTAAGGGATTAAGTCGATGATAAACTTCCAAAATTTTTTTCGTTATCAAATCAAGTAATCTAATCACAAACATTTGTTTTTTTTTTTTTTTTCGGCGACAAAGTAATTCTCTCATTAAATTCCATTTAGATTTGGAATGCCTTTATTCAACCCTGTTTTTTGTATTTGTTGTATGGCTAAGTTTATCATTAATCTAGGCACAAAATAAAAGGTATTATAAAACAAGTGGGACCATATAACCACCAATATGTCATAATGCATGTATGTACATGTATTGCGAAACCACATAACATATACTTCTGTTGGATATGCTTCTTTATCACACGTCTGCGTTGAACACCAGCCGTAGCGACGGCTGCCGCTACTGGACGGCGTACACCATTTGGCCCGGTGCCCGAGTTAAGGAGCGATACTTCTAAGGGATTTTTAACTGAATTTGTATGTGAAAATGATGTATCCATTTTTAATATCTGTTTCGATTTAAATTCTTTAGATTATATGTACTACAACTGCTGACACCGCGCACCCGTTCGAGAGAGAAAAGAATAAACCAGCGTACACTACGCAATCTTTTATTGTGCTTTTTGATACGAACAAATTAAATTTGTATTTTTCTGTGTAATAGCCCGTTTTCGTTATGGTTAGATAGAGCTAACAACAAGTACTGATGAGAGTCATAGAATGGCAAATATCAGATTTTCAAATATATATAAACAACAATATAATTTATAAGCTGATAACCGTTATCTGATGATAATATCTTGAGATTACTTTAACGAATGCATTCATTCGTAAAGATTTGGCAGTTGTTTTTTCACGGTGTATGTTTTGTTATTTGTTTTTTTTTTTAAATGAATTGCGTTTGTTTTGAGTAGGCAATAATTGAAAAAGAGTAATTAGAACGTTTTGAGTGAATATTTTTTGTGATAATTTGAGAGTGATAGTGTTAAATCAGAGGCCTTCTATGTTACTCTTAGGTTCTCCACCCGTCCTCTTTATTTTTCTTCACTAGCTCTGCCCAACTGAGTAACCAACCAAAGAGTAAAAAAAACGGTTTTTTTTAAGAGCAATTTAGATTGTGTTGACAAAAATAAGGTTTTAAGGTAAACACCAGTGATGCGTTTTCCGTTTTTTTGTTTAGGGCCAAATTGACAATTTAAAAGGGCCAAACTATCTTTGACAGGGCGAAAAAAAAAGTTTGAATAAATTTCATCATTGATATAAATTTCATCAAATATTAGTAAAATTGTACTTTAGACTGCATCATCTGAAGGCCATATAAAAAATGCAAGATAAACCCCTCTGGAAATAAAGAGCAAACTGTTTTATGCAAACTCCTCCATTATTTCCGCTGCTACGATAACATCATGTGATATATTTTTTAAAATCCTCCAAAAACACAATTGTTTGTGAATTAAAAATTAGTTACGACACTTCTTGTGAAAAATTTGGTCATATATAAAAAAATATTAAATAATTCTATTGTTCTGCATTAAAACAATTTTAAACCCGGTTTATCGGTTCGATATAAAAATATTTGTATGCTATTTTTAATACGATTTTTATAAAAAAAAATCCCCGGTTTCATTTTGAATACATCTTTGGATATATTGGTTATATGGTTATCTCGGAGGATGAGGTTTTAAATGCAATTTTTCAGATCAATAATAGTTATAAATCAGACGCTGATGGTTTGTGTGCGTACTTACTTAAAAAATGTGCATCCTCCGTAACTTTTGCCTTGACATATATTTTTAATTTGTCTTTAAAGGAAGGTGTTTTTATTGATCAATGGAAGTTGGCGACAATCACACCGGGATGACGTAACTTGTTACCGACCGATTTTCAAGTTGACCTGTGTGTCGAAAATATTTGAGCGCGTTGTCTATAATAGGCTTTTTTTATAACTAAATCATGGATTAGCCCTAATCAACATGGATTTTTTTCAGGTAGATCTACAACGACAAATTTATCAGTTTTTAGTGAATACTGTATATCAGCCTTAGAACAGGGTAGTCAAGTTGAAACAGTATATACATATTTTTCTAAAGCCTTTGATAAAGTGGATCACTTTATTCTTCTTGCTAAGCTCCGTCAAATGGGCTTTCATTCTAATTTTTTAAATTGGATAAAATCATATTTGTGCAATAGAATTTGTAAGATTAACATTGAAAACTATTTTTCAGAACCTTATATTCAGACTTCAGGAATACCTCAAGGTAGTATCTTGGGGCCACTTCTTTTTAATTTATTTATTAATGACATTTCGTCGTGTTTTAATAAAACCTAATTTCTTTTATATGCCGATGATTTAAAAGCATTTTATAAAATTTCCACATTTCTTGATGTTTTTGATTTACAAGCGGATTTAAATAATCTTCTTGTATGGTGTAATTTAAATAGGCTTTATTTAAATCTTAGTAAATGCCTCCATATGTAGTTTTTTAGGTCATTAAATCCAATTCATGCTACTTTTTATATTGGTGATTATAATTTGGAATCTGTGGATTCAACTCTTGATCTGGGTGTTGTTTTTGACTCAAAGTTGTCGTTTGGGCTTCATGTGGACTATATTGTTCCAAAAGTTTACTCTATGTTAGCTTTCCTAAAAAGAAATTGTGCTGACTTTTCCGATCCAACTACATTAAAGCTAATTTATACTGCCTTTGTCAGATCAAAACTGGATTATGCTGCCATAATATGGGCTCCTCATTGTGGTACTCATATCGCTCGTATTAAAAGGGTCCAAAGAAAATTTGTTAAATTTGCAACCTCGTCGTTTAGGTTTACTGATCCTATACCCTCTTATAGATCTAGAGGTCTACCAATAGGTTAAGAAACCCTTGAATTTCGTAGGTTACTGCAATCTGCTTTATTCGTTTTTGATATTATAAGTGGTGGTATTGATTGTTCTGAGTTGCTTTCCCGTATTAATTTTCATGTTCCACCAAGAAGATTAAGGTTTAATTCTATTTTTTATTTACCACTACATGTTACCAATTATGGGCTTAATAGCATTTTAACCCGTACTTTTATTAAAATGAATGAGATTAATAATAAACAGCTAATCACTTTAAAGCAACGAATTGAGTTTTGGACATCAAAAACTAGCTTTAAACAACAATTATATTCCATAATGATGGATTTAGGTATTTAAATAAATAATGTAAATATTTAGATTATTATAAAATTGTTATATCATAGTCTGTAAGGATTTATGTATCCATAGACTGAATAAATTGAAATTGAAAGGTTTTGATCTGCATTTTGATTCAATAATAATGTTTTCTAGATTCTCCAAAGAACTCGAAAATTCTAGTGTCTAGAGTTTTTTACCGTAACGAGTAAACTAGACACTTTGACGAATAATACCTTGTACAAAAATTGCAAAACCGTTGAATATTTCCTGAACTATTTCAAAGATGTAATAAAATGAAAAACGTTTAACTTTTTATAAAAATCGCATAAAAGTCATTCACAACATTCCATAAAAATATTATTATCTCGAACTGAGAAGCTAAACTGAACGGTTTAACGTAGTTAGTTGAATTGAATTGAACTGGAAGGGCCAAAGTAGATAAGAAAGTACCACAGGGCCATTAAGAATTCAAAGTGCCACAAATTGCACTATTGTGCCACATTTTGCATCACTGGTAAGAGCTACAACTGTTGCAGCTGTTGAAATTGGGTTTGATGCTGTGCTGCCAGATAAGTTTTTTCAAAATATCCAAAAATCACCCAACAAAAATTATTAAATATGCTATATCGTAAGAAAAAAATATGCGAAAAATCTGCTTAGCTAAAAAATCAAAAAGTTTTGTAATATTTATTATGCTAACATATATTCTAAATTACCACACAGATAATGTGCGAAAAACTTCTGAGTAAAAATATTAAAATGTTTGATTTAAATGCTGCGATTTTTCTACATTTTCGTATTAAATAATGCGTTTTTACTACATTTCGTTTAATAGCATCAAAAAGTTTTAAAAATAAATTTTTTAAATTCTCTAAAACACACAATTTTGATTGAAAAACAAATATACTGAAATGCATTTTTTACAATCAAAACGTACTAAAAAACACTTGGCATATTTATTTAAATGTTATTTGGTTTATTATTGGTTTTATGTTAGAAATAATACATTACACAATTTTTACGAAACTGGCAATTTTTCCAAAATATGGCAATTTCCCAAGATAAAGCAACTCTATACATTTTTTTTTTGCAGAAAATGTTGCTTCTCTACTCATTTTACAGAGAATATGTTAGTTACTGAGTTGGGCAGAGCTCGACTTTTTTTCGAGAGGCACGTGAGAGGTATTCCATCTCCTTAAAATAGTTACTCTATGGTTAAATGTGTGAAATTAATTCTAATTGTTTTATTTTAACGAAATGCGAAGGAAACTTTTAACTTTTGTTTGCTAAAGTTACCCCCATACACTATTCAATATTTTTGTGCAACTTTTGCTATTTTGCAAAATATTACCAGTGTGTATGTCATATTGTAAGGTTGTTAAATATATTGAAAAAAATCAAAAAGTTTTGGATTCTTATTGAGCAACGAAGAAATGTGAAAAATATTTTATAGTGTGTTGGCCATATTGTTCAATTTTTATATCCCTCGACAAGTTTTTCAAGAAAGTTTATTGATTAGACTTGTCACTTTCTGCAAGAGTTTTTTTTATAGGTATGGCAGACAATACCTCTAAAATACCGTTATCGATTCAAAACCCTTTCAACTGGCTATCGTTATCCCTAAAATACCATTTCAGAAATAATTGAAATACCGTTACCGATATAACTAAAATACCAATATCCTTAAAATACCGTTACTAAAATTACTAAAATATTGTTATCGCTAAAATACCGTTACTGAAATAATTGAAATAGCGTTATCCTTAAAACACCGTTACCAAAATAATCTGACAAAATCAGAAAAAATAATCTCTGGAAATAAATATATATTTTCCCAAAGCTTGATCATAAACGAGCTAGTCTTTATAATTCGGGCATAATGGGGGTAAAATGATCGATGTGCTTCGAGCAGGGATGATAAATGGGATTTTCAAATAGTACCATCCAGCATAAAAAATAGTACTTTTTCGACCCTCATAGTACTAAATACAAGTTTTTTTTTTTATAAATTAACGTTTTTAAAATTTATTTGTATATAAAAACAAACTTTAGTTGATTTTAGTTACAGAATTTATAAAAATTATCAGAATATTTCTTAAATTCACCTTTTTTTTGCAAGGAAAGCTATTTCATTACTCATTCGATTTTAGAATCACAATTCAAATTTGAAGATGTTGGCAATGGCCTTTTTCAATTGTACTTTTTTAAAATATTTATTTTTCACTTTTCGAACACGTTTTTTTTTTACTCGAACTCAAATAAAATCATCTTTAATCAATTAAATTTACAACGATTGGATCCAAATAAATACATTTGATAAATGTTAATTTATGAATGGGTAATTGAATTAAATGTTGAATCTTGAAGTTTCTCCGAAGTTTCTAAAAATAGAACTGTTGTGTTGTTGGAGTTGTATTTCTGAGATTATGTATGCAAGAACAAAAACACCGTGTATTGAATAAAACTAGTTTTAATCACAACAAAACTCGACCTGACGATAGATCAGTGCGCTAAAGCGCTCTGTCTAACGTATGGTGCGAGTGTATGTGGCATTAGAAATCAGTTTATCTATACCACGGTCAGTGATTGCACAGAAAATTTCATATAGACGCAATCGAACAAATAAAAACATAACAAATATTACATTATTCAAAAAACGAAGGTTCAATACCAGAAACTGTGCAGTCTGATTCAGGAAAATTGAAAAATTTACAATGTAGTTATGATTTTTCGAAAACACACTCATTCTTCTCTACCACGTCTTTCACAATTACAATTAAATAAAATTGCATATTAATTATAGTATTAATTGCAATTGTGTGAAAAAGACGTTAAAATTCAAACTCAATCTTTAATTTTTATTTCTATGTAAATAGTACTAAAAGAGTGAAAGGAGTACCATGTTACTTTTCCGGATCAAATAGTACCAAAAAAAGTACTATAGTACTAACTTTATCATCCCTGGCTTTGACATTACCTAAATAACGTAAATAACGTTATACTTAAAATGGCATTACCTAAATAACTCGAAAACCGTTACCCTAAATAACGTTACCGAAAAAGCGTTACCGCTTAAATACCGATACCGAAATAAGTAAAATACTATTAACGCTTAAAAATCGTTACTGAAACAACTGATATATCGTTACCTCTAAAATACGGTTACCGAAATAAACGAAAATAGCATTAGCCTTACCGATAACCACATCAAATCGTTTACAGACGGACCACTGCTGGAAAGTCCCATTATTTGGTGATGCAAGCGCTGGCAACTGGTGCTTTCCCAATTGCAAAATGATAACATCATTAGACAAAAATAGAGTTGTGTAGTTCGTGAACGACCTAGTTCAAGTGAATTAGTCTTTTCTTTGAACTAGTGAGCTGGAACACAATCATCAGCTCTTTTAGGTCTTTCGCTCTTTTTTTAGTTCTTTTTGTCTTTTGAGTAATAATTCTTTTCTTTATGTTGCTTTTAAGTTTTTTTTAAATGTTGCCAGCTCAATTTTTTTTTTAATTAATTTAAAATTTTTATAATTACGTACAATTTTATGATCTAACAATCATTTTAAATATATTTTAAAGTGTTGAATTATTCTCCGATAGTAAATTTAATAGAAAGATACACATTTTGTTTCAATTTCAATTCACTTCAAATAGTTCGTGTCGCACAGCTCAATTTAGGATAAAGAGCTGTTGAACTATAAGAGCGAACTAGTTCATTGAAAGGAGCTGAATTGTAAAGACCGATCTTTAGAAAGACCTAAAATGCCCAAGCCTAAACAAAAAGTTTGGTGGTTAAAAAGCGCAGAAGAAGAATTAGGGGAAACAAAATTTCCAACACTGGAAAAACTATAAAATATGTGGTCTATAAAAAGATTTTGTACGTTGCTATGCAAAACAATAAAAACGGAGCAGTACTGGTAAAGCGTTGGCGATGGTCGGTTAGGCGTTGACGTGGGACTAACATTCTTGATAGTATTGTTCTGTTATCCAAGTTATAACAACGGCCAACCGTTGGTTGACACCGTTGGCATAACGTTGGAAATTCAAAAAATTTCGTGGTTTGTAAAAACCTTCATCGGATATCATGAAACCATTTTAGCCATTCAAACAAAATTAGCCACGAATTTGATAAAAATGCAGAAAGATTTTTTAAAATGCCTAATTTGCAAATGTCCATTGCTATTTTTCAAATATAATAGTTGCTATTAAAGAAAAAAAAAAAATAAATTGAAAAAATGATAAATCGAGTTCACATTTGAAGCGACTCATTTCCAGGACATTTTATAAAAGTAGATTATTTTGTCAAAAATTGAACAAAATTTGCAGTTTTTGTTTTTGACCAATTTTGAAGTAGAATGAAGTAAAGTAGTCGGAACAAAAATCTGTTAAAAAATAAGTAAGTTCATTTTCGTTATTCTAAGTCATTGCAAAGGGGAAATTGGATGGCGATTCTTAGTGATAATGTAAAGCGGGTGTTAATTTTTTTTTTTTATTTATATATTTCTTCAAACCATTTTCCTAAGTTGATTGACAAACTTTACTGAAAATAGTTATTATTTCAAATGCTCCTACTATACTTACCTAGATTTTTTTGTGTGTAAAAATTAAAAAAAAATTAAATTTTATAATTGCAAAAAAATTAAAACTTCCCTATGGGAAATGGGACCGGTCCTGCGTGTGCCACAGGATCGGTCCTTTCGTGCCATAGACCGGTCCTCTGCTAAACCCTACCCTTTGTAAACAACTGGCAACTTTAACATTGGCTTGTCATAGGAGGGGAGTCATTTGGCCTGCTTTAAAACACATAGTGGCATGTCACAGGACTAACCAAAGATGGGCATACCACAAACAGCTTCCAATGCGTAAAATTCTGGCCAACTGGCTTTTTCTTGTTAATAAGCATTCTGGTTAAGTGGTATGTCCTCCATATACCAGTCACAGGAATGGTAATTTTAGGAAAATTGACACTGCTTAACCCACTTCAGTATTAAATTATACTAGTCCTGTGATAAGTGCTTTTTTAACCAGTCACTTTTAGGTCAATTGACTCCTCATTCCTCATAGGGTTATAACCCTAATGAACAAAAAATTATTTAATATTTCAAGTTCTTTTTTTTAAACACGAATTTTTTAAAGTTTATTTGGAACACAAAAACTAACTTGTTTTGTATCTGTATAGAGCATACTTGGGACTAGTTAATGGACCAATTAATTGACGGTTTAAATTACATTGTTTGATGTTAATGGTAATTAAATTTTTGTAATGGCCTAAAACAATGAAAATTCAATTTGGTTTTTATTGACATTGATCAATAAGAATATACTTTTTTAAACCGATTCAACACCAGTATTGTAACCAGTGTTGCCAACTTTTTGAGAGCAAAAAGCGCAACAAAAACTGTAAAAAGCGTAAAAAAGCGTTATTTGTTTCCTTAGAAAGGCGTAAAAAAAAGCCAGACACATACATATTTCTCTACACTCAGAGAACTTCTGCTGTAAATATTTGTAGTTATTTGAGTTGTAATACAGTATATTTATTTTTAAGTCAAAAAACAGTTTACTTTGTAGAAAAAATTTCAGGTTTGATTACAATTATAGTTCATTTAAAAAAACCAACCGCATCAAATTACTGTATTATGATATTACATTCATTTTATACAGTAGTTTTTTTTTTTATTTATAAAATAATACAAAACAAGAATGGAGCAAAATTAATGATTAAAAGGTTTTTTTGTTAAAGTTCTGCCTATTATGGAGGCTCTAGCATTTCTAAAACTTCGGGTTCTGATGAGATCTTTAGCCAGATCGAAATACTAGTATCAACCTAGCTAATATGTTTGATTTGCTTTATTTTTGTAAATATACGGAGGTTGGAAGCTCGTTATAAATTAAAAAAAAAACATAAAAAAAATCTCGATGTATATACATTAGAGTTCGTTTTCAAATTTTTTTTTTATTTTGATTTCTGGATATTATCACTTTTTAGAAGGTTTTTGTATCAATAAAAGTAATGGCGTATTTTTTTTTTTTAATTCCAACTCCTTCCCGTGCCTATAGGCGACTCAAATCGCGGATTTTGGGTCCCTTTTCCCATACAACAAAAACGGCTAAATATATGTCAAATCGTACTTCAGTATTCGATTCTACGGGAAAACTTACGCCCATAGGATTTTTTTGTTTTTGGAATGCAACAGAATGCAAAATTAGAGTTGTCCAAAAAAATATTTTTAAAAAAAAAAAATTAAAATATTTTTTTTTGTTAATTTTTTTTTTTTACAATGAAAAAATACTTACATCTGAAAAATAGTGGTTCAAAAATTTTAATTTTGTAGTTACCGGTTCAAAAGTTATTAAAGTTTAAAAATTTAATTTTTCAGTGAATACAAAATAATTTATTAGTTTATATAATAATTTATTGGATTTGAGTCGCCTATAGGCACGGGAAGGAGTTGGAATAAAAAAAAAAAAATACGCCATTATTTTTATTGATACAAAAACCTTCTAAAAAGTGATAATATCCAAAAATCTATTTTTCAAAATTAACTCTAATATACATACAAAAAACTAACAAAACTGTAAAAAAATAAATGTTTATTTTTTACTGCATTTGTGTATCATGTTTACTACAATTGTGGTTCATTTCTTGAAAAGTAAAAAACAAATGACAAGGTTAGTTGAATTTACTGAAATAAAAGTCATCCTTTCTTCAAGTGAAATTTTATTTGTTTTTAACTACATATGCAGTGGTCTACATAGTATTCTAAGTGTAGTTTCGGAGTTTAGTCCAGTATTTTGTTTGTACCCTTTGAGAAAATATGAGCCAAATTTCAGACAAAAAAAAGGTGGTTTCGTACCAAATTAACAGACAAGGCCATTTAAAATTCAGAGAAACAGTGACACTTGACTTTAATTTCCTTAAGACTATCAAAAATTTAAGTTTTCACATTTCTTCACCGACTATATGGAAAAATAAGTTTTCCGTATCAATTGAACAGATATATATATATATAATGTCCTATGGTTCCTTAAGAGGAACAAAGGGACATTATAATGTAGCGAAAATGTGACATTTCATTGTAGTTTCATTAAGACGGTACAAAATTAGAGTTTTCTCTAGTTTTTAAGACAGTTTTAGGGATTTTTGAACAAAGTGCTGGTATCTAAAACTCAATTGGTCAAAAAGTACCAAAAGCACTAACGATAAATTACAAAAGCAACAATTTAGTGCTTTTTTATGTTTTGGTACCATGAGTAAAATTTTGATGTTTTGTGACGTTGAAAACCACCATAAATAGTGCCAAAAGCACCAAGATGTCATCACTGATTGCAACGGTATTAAGGGAAAACGGTATACCGGTATTTTAAGATTCATATGTTTCGGTATTGAAGTTGTATCGCTTATCAATTCTAAACGGGTTTAAAACAGAAAACGGTATTTAAAAGATATTTAAAAACTTTTATAATAACATAAATTATAAATCAACTAAAAACAAATTGTTTATTTGCTAGCAACCTAAACCAATATTTCCCCCTATTATTTAGTAAAAAACTGTTTTTTTTTTGGTAATATGAACCAATAACCACCTTTAAATTTACAAATTTATTCTATCAGTCGCAAGACAATTTAATTTCGAATGACATTCTGAGATACAATTTTTAAACGGAAGTTGCACTAACTTAAATCATAAAACACTCTGTTCATAAACTTTACCTTTTTACACTGATATCCCGTATAGTAATTTGCAAATATTTGTGTTTTGATGCACTTTTTGTGATTAGAAGATAATTAAGTAGTTTTTGTGGTTTTATGAACGAATAAAAAAGGTTGACATACATTTCTGTTAACATATTTATCTAAGATAAATGATCATCATTTAGTTGACGAGGTGCAAATAACAACAATTTATAAATGTTATAATTTGCCTATAAAATGTTGGAGTGAGCCACATAGAACTTCAAGTTAACGATTGACTTTCGAACGAAAAACATTATCATGTGGCTAAATAAATATATTCAATTTAGTATAGTTCTATATCTTACGGTAAGTTAAATAAGACGTGGTAATGGAATAAAATAATTAAGTTTTTTTAATGTCTCAACTAGATCCTGGCTACATTGACCAGGGGACAGGACGTTGCAAGCACAACAACTGATGCTTTGCCAAATTCAGATCATCTTGGCGATGATGTCCGGGAAGGAAATATAATTGCTGAAAATCTAAATATAGGGACTTATATTGTTAAAGATCAAACTACTGTTAGAGGAATAGATTTACAAAATGCAGAAGAACTTACAAATAGAGATGAGTTAAATACGGATAACAATTCGGAGATTAATGTAGGCTCTCCAACTGAATCAGACCCTGCAACGGAGTCTTCAACTCAACTATTAGATTCTGAAAATAATGATGATTCGATTGTAGATTCTGCTACAGAATCTGAAATCAATTCAGAATCTGTTACTGAAACGATAACGGATACTAATGTTGAATCAGTTTCTAATGAAGAGTCAGCTACTGAATCTGTTATTAATCAGATCGATTGCATTTGCGATTGTACGTCCAATGGAGGTCAAGTTAAATTAGAATGTTCTACACAATCTCCTCAAGAAACACAAACTGAAAATACGCAAAATTCGGAAAACTACACGCCATTAAATACTAATGATCCAGAAACAACTAATCCCACAATTGCACAAAATTCGGAAAACGACACGTCATCAAATAACGATTTAACTACCAATGATCAAGAAACAACTAATCCCACGATTGCCGAAAATAATGAAAGTTCAGAAACCACAACTAAAGCCGATATAAAAGAGAATACTACTACGGAAACGGAAACGGAAACAACAACTGAAAATAATATCGCAACAGAGACAAACATTCTTCCTCCATCTTGTTCGACTCCTGGCGTTCAACCTCATGCCAGTGTGTGTCAACAATATTATGATTGTTCTTCAGAAGCTACTCTTGATGGTAGTTTTCATTTACTTACTAAATCCTGTCCCGACAAACAAGCCTTCAATATTGAACTTAATCGTTGTAGTCGTGATCTATCATCTTGTTCTAATCCCATAGAATGTCTAGTTAAAGGTGGCGTAGCCGATCCTGCTAGTAATAGCTCCTATTATCTATGTGAACCTCGTCTTCTAGTAGAAGGCTTCCGTATATTCCATATTGATTGTTCGGCCAATGAACTATTCTATCCTGAATTGGGTAAATGTTTTGTAGATATAAATAACTTACCTTCACAAATGTATCCTCCCTTTTATAATTGGAATCAATTGCAAGATATTGATATAGTTAAGGCCGAAATTAAACTATTAAAGGAGCAAGATAAATTGAAGTTGAAACAAGAGAAGGATAAAATTAAGGCCGAAGAGAAATTACAAAAGCAAATAGAGAAAGAAGCCAAAAAACGGGCTAAGGAGGCAGAGAAGTTAAACAAAGAGAAAGCCAAACAGGAAGCTGCCAGTTTTGTGTGTGTTGAGGAAGGCAACTTTAAGTCTCCAGTTGGAGATGAAACATATTTCGCATGCATCAGTAAGAAGGGTAAACTAAAGGCTTTAGTTATGCAATGTCCTCTGGGATCAAAATTTAACGCAGATAGTGGTACTTGCGTAAATAATCCTACAAATAATAATGGAAATGATACGGACGATGATGATGATGACAATGAAGATGATGATTAATGATAACAACATAGTAATTAAGTTTATAAATTAAGTTGCATTTATGTTATGGTGTGTTCAAATGTAATAATTTTAATTCATATTTATACGCAGTTTAATAAATATTAAACAAACAAGAAATCTTTTTTAA
>JAEKOY010000468.1:0-25000 GCA_021234595.1 Delia radicum
TGTCTTGCAACATTGTCAGAAAAAGCATTGTCTGTACATTGTAAGACAATAATATTGTCAGACATCTGACATTCGTGTGAACACTCTACGTTGCCATTGTCAGATAATTGCAAGACATTGTAACCAATTTTTTATTGGCAGATGTGTTTAAATTAATGCTTCTGACAATGGCAGTATTGTCACAGAAATGTTTCTATTGGCGGCACTGTAAATAATGAAAAAAAAAACAAAACTTCATATTAATAATATTAAAAATCAAAAGTGAAACAAAATAGGAAATCAAATTAAATAAAAAAAATGGATGGCGACATTTCCATTAATAAAACCTGCGTCATAGATTGAGCGAACTGACTTGATGTTTCGTACCCGGTCGCCAACAGGCTCTAAAGCCGGGAAAAAACCAACAACCAAACAAAGATCCTACCGCAAAAAGGTGGAATCCGTGTGGTCACACGAAAGTATTATCAAACTTATCGAGGAAGTTGAGGTACGGCGAAGTTTATGGGATGCTGGTTGCGCTGAGTATTAACTTCCCAAAGATATTTTATTTCAAGAGGTCGCAGATGGCATCCAGATAAGTGTGAACGATTGCAAAGGAAAATGGTCAAATCTCCGCAAAAAATATTTTGTCTTCATCCTCGCTACTTCCTAATACATATGCAGCTAAATCGTTGTAATTGCTTTTTTTGTTCCATGACAATTAATATTAATGCTTTTTCAATTTAATTAAATACACAATTGACAATTAATAATTTCTTTCTAATGTTTTGACAGTTCTGGCAAATTTTTGCCATAAAAGAATCTGACAACCGTGTAAACTGACAATTTTCGTTGGCAGATAAATTTATTGTTTGACAATTGTCTGACAATGAAATTGAAAGGTTTTCTTACAATCGTGTGAACAGACAATTTACCTTTTGCTAAACATGTTTCATTGTCAGTACATTGCCAGCACATTGCCAGATCTTGCAATATTGTAAGATCTGACAACCGTCTGTACATAGCTTTAAAGCTACGCATTCACGGTTTGAGTTTGAGTAGAAAATGTGAGCACTAGAGAGGCATTTTTTCAACTTTCGATTTGTGGCTATTATTGTAGAACTACGTCTAAAAGTTAGATGATGCGAATTTCGAGAAAAATAACATTAACCCGTGGCGCCCCACGCACTAAGTTTTTGATTTTTGAAATTTTTTCTTAAACTGCTTCTATATAAATATGTCTTGCCATACATAATTTTTAATTAATTTTAGCATGCTAAGAACGATCATTTAAAAATGTTTCCAATCTTACAAACGGTTTTCGAGATAATGCTGATGATTCTTCAAAATATTCGTGTTCAGCAAGCCAAAGTGAATAGAAAATTATTTTATTAAAGCCATTTAAGAAATATTTTAAGATATTTTAAGAAATTTTAAGAAATAGCTAAGAAAACTTTGGTAGCGGGGCTCGACGGACTAAAACTGTTAAACCTAATACTACAATAATCTGAACAATAAATTGAAATTCTTCAAAAAAAGTTTTTCTTCATACAAAAAAATGCTGAGCACCCGATTAAAAAAAAAGTAATATGATGCAACAAAGAAATGAATCAAATTTGGGGCTAGACATTACGGTCCGATTAATAAGAGCCCAATTTAAATTTTACGTGTAGTTAAATTTTAATTGTTTAAGCTTAGAATTTTTTATTTTTTTTTTGGAATTTGATATTTTAAATTGCGGTGTTCATTTAAGATAATTTCAATAGATATTTTCAATGAAAATTTAGCAGTTGATATTAAAATTTTGTGCAGGATGATATAGATTTCAAATTAAATTTTACAATATTGGATCACTTTATATAAGATTATATAATATTATTTTTACTCGGGCAATTATAAAGTCACTCATGCGATTTTCTCTAGTGAAGAAGTATGGTTGAAAATAAAAAGTGTTTTAAACATAAATATTTGACTTTAAAAATATATAAAAAATATTTTTTTAATTATGGTAACTAATGGAATTTGTTGCAAGAATCTCTCTAAACACAAAAAAAAAGTTAGTAAAATCAGCAACATTAGTAAATTCAGCAAAAACTTTATTGATTTTAGCAATTTTTCTGCAAATATCCTCCCAGCAAAATGTTGCTGACTTTACAGACTTTTTTTTAGTGTTGAATGTATTTAACCTTTTGACGACGAATGTTTTTTTTTTTGTTTTTAGTTGTATTAGCTACAATTTTTCACCGTGTATCTACAAAGGATAGATGTAGTTTTCAGATCATACCAACCACTTTCACTAATATCGCCTAATAGCCGAATAGGGTGACTACAAAATTAAAAAATATGAGTATTTTTCATAATTTTTGTTACAAATTTTGAGTCGACAAATATTTAGCAAAAGTTTTTATTTATTTTACTAAGTAAAATGCTATTTTAAACTCACATCTAATATTACTAAAGTTTTGTAAAGTTAACAGATTTGTTTTTGCTGTTCTTTTTTATTAATATTTAGCAAAAAACTTGCTAAATTTAGCAGTTTTTTCTGCAAGATCATATGTTACTAATTTTTAATAGTTTTTCATGCCTTTTTACAGGTTTATTTCTGTGAGTGTAGTATACCACTTGTGTAATAATAATACTCATATTGGAGTAGAGAAACCTGGTAGAGGTACACCAAAACCACATTTAATATATTCTGAGCGATTCGAGCTATTTTGCCCTATTTCCAGCAGTTTTGCTTCCTTGGGTAGATGTGGCTTAACTTGATTTCTTTTTGTACATTTTGTTTTTATAAACTCATAAAAAAGAGCACCCACACATAGTTCAAACTTTGGTACAATAATAAAAATGTATTACCCAAAGAATTTTCAATAAAGAGAATTATGTTCTACTTAATTTAGATGACCTAAATTTTAGCCTAAAAAGTTTGTCAAAATTTTAACTAACTAAAGTCTAAAATACACAATACAAATAATTAAGCTAAATGTTTGTTTTTTGGACTCACCAGAAGGTGAGGAAGGAGGGTAGTTCCATATTTATTAATGGGCTTATAGGTGGTTAATAAAGACAAATAATAAAGACTTTTTGCTTTATTTTTTTAAACACTTGTGGTTTAAACAAATTGGCATATTTGTAAATTTGAGAAACACGAATAACTAAATATGGCGTTTCCGAAAAAACTGTCCCGCTACAGGGAAAAGTATATCACCGCAAAGTCAGACTAACATCATTTGTTCTCCTATGAGAGACAAAAAATATGAAATAACTTTTTAAAATTTTTCAAAAAATGAGCGAGTCAGGTCCGTTTTGCCCTATCTAACTTAGTTTCGGAGATACTAGCCATTTTAAAAAATCACCATTTAATAAAATTACCGATATCTCGAAAACTAAGAGAGTTATCGAAAAACCGACTAAAGTTTTGCAAAACTCGATGTACATAACCCACTTCGAAAATACACACGTGGTCAGTTCGGGAGGGATCCTAAGTAATATTTTGTACAAAATTTTCGCAGGGTGATTTCCATATATATTGTTTTACTATTTAATATAGTAATAGAAATTAGGACACTCTGATATTTAAGGTTTTGTTGTCCGTTCCATTTCGGTTTATTTGTCTAGTGTTCTAATTTAACTCGTTCCCCTCTAAATTCCATATCGTTCAATTCTGTCGTCAGAGTGTTTTAATTTGTGTATTCACTTAAATGGTTCAAAACAGCCCTGTGGCTGTTTTACTAAAATAGCTCTATTGGGATCCATCGTGAACCCTTCATATATATATTGTCTAATGTAGCAAATTCTTTGTCCGGTTTGTGCCATATCTCTTACATTCGAATATACTAGTCATTTTAAAAAATTGACGTTTTATGAAACGAAATTTTTGCAGAACTTGTTTAACACAATATGGTAAGTCTGGAAGAGATTCTAAGAATAATATTTTATAAAATTGCCACAGGGTATCTCATATATTTGTTGTAAGAATTTATATGATAATACAAATTAGCACACTTTGATATTTAAAATTGTTCAATTCGATTCTATTACGGTTCCAGTGTTTAGCATTTCAATTTCCTCGTTCCCCGTTTCATTCTATATATACATACATATTGTTTAAATTTTGGCAAATGTTCCGTTCTATATTAGAATTGTTTTAAACTGTTAAGGGTTGATGGTTAAGCTCTCGATCGTTACTAAAAATGAGAATGAACTCTGATTTCATCTATATTCAGCATTTCAGTATTATTCGAAAATCTTATCTGTAAATTTTAATTTTTTCCTTCAATTAAAAAGTGTCGGAAAAGCGCTGGGTAAAAAAAATTTCCAAGGTTGGCAAAATGTTCGTAAAACCATAAATAGGTTTACAAATTGATTTTCCAAAATTAAATTACAAAAAAGTCCATTTACATTTTTTTTTCGGCTGCAGGAATTCGAACCCTGGCCGCCAGATTGGCAGCTCTACCCACTGAGATAGCAAGACGTATAATAATTGATAGTTTAAACCTAAGTGAATGATAACTGCCTCTTAAATATGGTACCACTGGCAGAATGTTTTCTGGAAACAACTTGCCAACGTTGGGAAAACAAGAAAAAGTTAGTTTTAAAAGGGCTTTGCCAGACACAAAAAATCAATTTTAGGTATAAAAATAATAAAAAGTATAAACACAGGTAAAGCGGTTAGCCAGTGGTATGACAGGACTTCATTTTTTGTACCACTGGGACTTTCTGACTGGGTTGTTATAAGTAATCTCTTAACTAGTATGACAAAACAATTTGTTTCATTTTTAAAAACTCGTTTTCGTTCTCGTGTTATCGCTGCTTAAAGTTTGTATTTTTTGAAAATTTTTAGAACTACATGCTGTTTAAATGCTCGTAATTATTGAAAGCGTAGTCCGATTTTTAAATTAATATTTAATTTCAAAGCTTCGGAAAAAATCGTTTTTCTAAAGAACATATTAAAACTAAATTCTGAATTTTTTATATGTTTTAGAGAACATATTGATCAAACTGCACCCAAAAATTTAAAAGAAAAAAGAGATGCATTCTGAGATATTTGCGATACAAACACATTTTTTTAATATCTTATCCTTTTTCAAAAGCGTATAAATCAAAGCTTTACATATCTCAGAAAAGACAAAATAAGCTTTAAAATGCGATACTAATTTTTAAAATCTTGATGCGTTTAATTGCTACAACCATTTGAATAAATTTTCAGAAAAATACCAAGTTTTAGCAGCGATAAAACGCAAACAAAAACAAATTTTAAAAATTGTAAACAAATAAACAAATTGTTTTGTCATAATAATTTGGAGATTACATATATCAAATTTAATGCAAATCCGAGGGGGTGAAGTTGAAAAAGTCATGTTTTCCAATGAAATCATCAATTAATTAGTCCACTCAATTAATTAATCCACGCAACTAATTAGACCACTCAATTAATGTATGCTTTAGTTAAATAAGTGATTTAAACCATAACAACAAAAGAAATTTTGTACTAACTTTTTTTTATGAGTGTAAATCAAAAGAATTGATTTTATTTTATAATAATTTTTCTTTCTGAACCGAATATTCGGTTTCCGTATTGACAAAAACAAATTCTGTTTATGTCGGCTTCAAAATATTATTAAATTTTTAATTTTTGTACTTTATTGATTTTAATTATTTTTTCGAAATTCAATATTATCACAATATTTTTTTCTTTTCTCCCATTCAACCATTTTATTCAATTAAATGTTTGTATAAAATGTTAAATACTTTAATATTTACAACATGCAACAACATGGATATACAAAGTTTAATGTAAACAGTTGTTAATATGCATAATGCGCCTCAAAGTATGCAACACTTTATGTATAAATAAATTTTATTAACATTTATCCGAAAAGAAGGGACATACAGCGTTTACGATACCCAACAAAAACTCTTATTTACACTAAAAAACATGTTTTCCCAAAACGTGAAAGTGGAAACACAGTATTAAAGTGATATGTTTTGTAGTACATTTTGTGACATCAAAACATCTAAAATTATTGTGTTTAAATTCTAAACACCTTCTTAAATACGATCCTAACGTCAAAAACTAACATGAAATCTTCACATTTTAATGAAACTTGAATGTGTTATTGGGCACAAAAAAAATATTAGACATGTATTTTTTTGTAGGTGCGCAATCACACGTTTTGGGGTTAAAAAGGAAGGGTCAAAATTTACAACAAAAAAATTTATGAAAACATGACTTTGTGAAACAATGACTAATTTATCTAAACATGACTAGGAAATTCAGATCAGTATTAAAGTATTCTAGAAAACATACCCATATTGTCTTTGCTGTGGCACCCGGACTTCCAGTCGTGTTAAAGCCGACCAGTTTTTAAAGTCCATCGTTTGGGCAATGGAGTGGACGTAAAATTCTCTTTTTTTAAATTATTTTTTTTTAATCACACACAATAAAAATATATTACCAACTGAGAATAATGTTACAAAAGTTTTCGATATATCGCTAACCGCTAAAAAGTTATTACAATCATAATAATCCATGCTTAAAAATACAAATATATTTTTCGTAATTTTTTTTCGTAGAATGTACAAACATTTTGTTTATATTACAAAACTTTTGTATAAAACAAATTATATAAATTTACAAATTTCGTAAAAAATACAAACATGATTTCGTAATATTTTTTTAGTACATTGTACAAAAATTTGTAATGTTACAAATATTACATATGGATGCTGATGTGGTTAAAGGTCGGATTTGCAATTAGAAGGTTGCGAGTTCAACTCCTGGCCAGGACAAATTTTTTTTTTTTTTTTAGTTTTTAAATTTTTTTTTTAGTTTATTAATGTTTTTTAAATTTCTATGTTTTATTTTTTTATTTCATTATTACTATTTTTGTGTTTTGATATAAATGGATATTTTGTATTTTGTTTAATAAAGAGGATCCTAAAACAAGTTAAAGAGGACCCGAAAACTACTTCCACTTTATTTGCCGGCTTTAGTATGAAATTCAATAAAATAAATATTTAAAAAGATAAAATATTTAATAATAAAATGCAATTAGTTTGAAATTGTTATTTAAGTTTTTTATTATTATTATTTTATTATTTTTTTATTTTGTTTTTTAATATATTATTTGATGTATTTATAAAAAAAATTATATTATTTTATTTAGTTCAATAAACATAATAAAAATATTTAATTGTCATTTTACCTTTTTTATTAAATATTTGTAGCATATTTTTCTAGTTTTCATAAAAATTTCATAATATTTTCGACTTATGTTCCTTTTTAGTTTGTTGTATTGCATCAGCTACTTTGGTGCAAATGGTAGAGGGGTCTACTTCAACACAGCAGGACGTCACTGAAATCGTGAGTTCGATTCTGGTGTGGCACCATTACATTTTTTTTTTTAATTTTAAAATAAACCCGTAAGGTATGCACCACATTTTTATTTAAAAAAAGTTTTTACAAAACTTTACGAAATGTGATTTGTATATTCTACAAATTTTTTCGTAATGTCAAAATAACCAAAACTTTCGTAAAATGAACAACGGTTTTCGTGTATTTTACCTATAGATTATTATGAGTGTAAGGTATAATTATTGTAAAAAATTTAAAAATGAAAAAGTGTTTTGAACTACGCAAAATGCTACAAACATTTTTAAAGATAACATTTTGCAAACTTAATAACTTTTTACTGGATTGCCATAAAGCGGAAATGTTTGCACCAGCTAAAAATGCTTTTTGATTGTGTGTCATAAAAAAGGACTAAATATGCTTTTTTTTTTAATAAATTTCATCTTTTCGGCCACTCTATTTTCTAAATGGTGCACTTTTAAAACGGGGAAAAAAGTTTGTTTAAATAAATGTTGGTGTAGAATGGAAAGCTGTATTCAAATTTCATATAAATACAGCTCGTTTTGCTCTGTAGGTAACCGCGCGCATATGGAAGGAGTTGGAATTTAAAAAAAAAAAAAATATCGCCATGATGCAAAAACATTTTAAAAAGTGATTATATCATAAAAATAAAGAAATTTTATAGTTGTCTGACCATTTTTAATAATTACATATATCATTATCAAAAAATGTTGGGAAAAAATAGAATTATTAATAACTCGCTTTTGCACTTTACCTGACGGTAAGAAGTTAGTTTCCTAAAGCATTATGAGCAGATTTGTCCATTTTTAATTTAAATTCAAACTTAGCTTTAACCAATTTGTAGTTTGTCATTCAAAATTAAGGTGATTTCAAATGTTATTAAGTTACACATAATCTCAAATTACATTTTCAGTTTTAATTTTAAAATTTAAAAAAGTTTAATATTTTGTCTAAAAATTAAAAAATTACAATAAAAATTGTAGTTTTACATTAGAACATACTTTTTGCAAGTTAAATAGTGGTTATCTCTTCTAAATTAAGAAAAATTTAAGAAAAATGTTAAATAACGCAAAAATGAATAGCAAATTTTCTCCATTATAATTGCAAATACTTCGTCATTTAATGGATATTAGCTGAATAGGCTTTTTTAGAAAGAATCGTTTGTTTACATGTTATATCCCGGTTAAAAATAGATATATCTAGTCATATATAATAAGATTAAGTCATATCTGACTTTGAATCGAGTCACATTACGGCTTATATCATGATATAGAAATACATGTGATAATTTTGTTTGACATAATTTTGTATATGGTAGTTGATATTATGTCTTCAAATCTTACTCCATATATAACTACATAAGCCATATAATAATAATCTGAATATATATAGTGATTGATATAATTATATATGATCCCACGCTAAGTTTTTTAAACTATATGTGACGTCATACTGAAAATATTTTCCTTATAATTTTATATAGCTTTATATATCATACACACATAGTTTTTCAAATAAAAAATTTGCACATTTTATAAGACAAAACCACATAAATATATATTTTTGAAACACTCAATATTTTCTTGATAATTTTTAAACATTTCGTTTATTAAATATTGAAAGGTCGAATAAATGCAACTTTAAAATTTCGTTATGTTTTATTTAAAAATGTTTGAGTCTTTAAAATTATTGATTTCAAGAATTTTTAATTTTCAACTTAAATACTTTTAAGCATTAATTTCAAGTCACCAAAAACATACATACTATCGACTAAAATTATATGAAATCAGATCAATTTTGATCCAATTAGGTATAATATAATGTTCCGGTTAAGGACAGATCTCTGATAAAATGGTATCAAATTATATCTAATTTGATATACATATAGATGACACATTTTTCGGATCAATTTGTAACTATATAGCTCCATATACGTTTTTTTAATCGGGAGGGCTCATTATAATTTCCTTTTTTTCGTCTGTATGAACTTCTTATTCTAATTACTTAATAGTTTGTTTGTATTGTAGCATAACAAACGATGATCAAAAAATAAATAGGTTGCGAGAAAGGCTAGACTTTTGCCCGCGGTAGCTAGAATCGTTCTTGTGAACAAAAATCAAAATCTTTTATATTAACAATCCCATAAATTACATCTTCGAAATTATATCTGTGTCATTTTAACAAAATCGCTTAAGTGAAAGTAAGCTTTTACAATTAATAGCGCATAAGTGCTTAAGCTTTTTTTGTTAACTTTTTTTCTTATACAACTTTTATACCAGAACCAAAAACGAGTAGTTTTTAAAAACTACTTGCATTTCAATGTCAAACTCCATACAAATTTGTAATCAAAAACTACTAGTTTTTGTTCTAGTATAATGTAGTATTAAAAACCTAAAAAAGTTTTAAAAATGAGCTTATGCTTTCTTAAGTCAGAAAAAATATGGTGCTCTTGTTTTATTATTAAAGCTAAAGCTACATATAAAGGGTGTTTTTTATACAAGTATAGAACTTTAAGTTGGCAACACTTTTTAACTGGCGGTCATTTTGTCAGCTGTCAAGTGATTTATGTTTAGTTTGGCTTGGCATTTCAACATGAATAGACCGACGCCTGAACAACGCTTTCAAATTGTGCACATTTATTTTGAAAATCATGGTTCTGTTCCAAATACGTCAACATAATCGTCCATCACAGCAATTAATTCGATTAACTATTAAACGTTTTCGCACCACGTTTACTCTTAATTGTAATATGCATCCACAGAGACGTCGTACAGTGCGTTCTGTAGAAGTCATTTCTGCTATAGAGCGTAGCGTAGAGAAAGACCCCAATCAGTCTATCCGCCAATGGTGACCGCTTTAGAGCCATAATTACTGACTTTTTCGTTCATCAATTAAACAACCATGATGTACAGCAGCTGTGGTTTCAACAAGACGGCGCAACATGTCACACAGCTCGTGCCACAATTGATTTATTGAAGGAAACATTTGGTCACCTCATAGTTTCACGTTTCGGACCCGTGAATTGGCCTCCAAGATCGTGTGATTTAACGCCGCTGGACTATTTTCTGTGCGGATATGTGAAGTCGCTAGTCTACGCCGATAAGCCCGAAACGATTCACCACTTGGTGGACAAAATTCGCCGTGTTATTGCCAATATACAGCCACAAATGCTGGATAAAGTCATCGAAAATTGGAAATCCAGATTAGACTACGTCCGAGCCAGCCGTGGCGGACAAATGCCAAAAGTCATATTTAAATTATAATGCCAGTAGATTATCTTTCGAATAAAGTAAATTTCATGTCAATTTAAAAAATTCATCTTTGTTTTATTTCTTTCCAAAGTTCTATATCAATTTCTTATTTTTTTATCTTTGTCTTTGGCTATCATATTCTAATCAATTTTTAGATTATTATATTTTTACAAAAACCAAACAGAAAAAAATTTAGATAAAAGATGTAATATCTCAAAACTACAAATTTCGACTTAAGCGATTTGGCTAAAATAATACAGATATAATTATATCTAAAATCTCTTTGAAAATATGGTTCATACCCAAAGCATTGGACCTCATATATTCCCATACAATTTTGTATGGAACAATATATGAGCTACTCAGAGGCCAAAAGAGCCAATTCCAATTTCTTCAGATTTCCGTTTTATTGCTTAGGAAATACTCTATTTACCACAAACTTTTTATGTGCAAAACATTTTCCATTATATTTGTCTTAAAACCCCTAAATCGTAATTTTTTTTATACTTCAGAATTTTTTTTTATTATTTTCCGAAGCCAATTGAGCCAAATTCGATACTAGTTTATTTTTGATCAGCTATATCTCAGTCATTTCTTATAGCATCTAACTAAACATTAGTTAAAAAGGACCTTGCAGAAAGAACTACAGCAAAAATAAATCTGTTAACTTTACAAAATTTTAGTTTTATTTGATGTTAATTTTAGCTAATTTAGTTAATTCTTAGTAGTTTTTTTTTTGCTGCTTTTATAGATTTATTTCTATGAGTGTAGTGCTTACTTTTTGACTATATCCCATAAATTTATACATTTCTCTGCTATAACCTCCAATATTCAGAACCAAGAAATTCTAGTAAAATATTGAAACTGGAAAAAAATTTACTCAGAAAATTATTTTAGATTTTTCAGAAGATAATTGAGACAAATTCAATACTAGTCTATCTTTGATCAGCTATATCTCAGGTATTTCTTATCGCATCTTAAGGATCCAGGGCTCATTTGTACTTGTATCTACATAGTAGGCCCATTGTTTATATGTTTCGCGTATACATGCATTTTAATGCATTTGTTTAGCTTAGGAAATATTTCGAACTTTAAAATAATTATTTATTTGTGGAATTTAAAATCCTTACTACAACTTCCAATATTCACTTTACAGTTTTCAAAACTTTTTATACCACATATAAAAATTTTTGGAACATATATATACAATTAGATACAAATATAACATATATATACAATTAGATACAACTATTTTTGCACTAACATATATGTTTATATGACTATAAAATTATATGGGAATATAGATAAACTTTTTACTTGGGATGTCTTTTTCTCAACTACACTTCGAATACTATATTAGTAAAGACCACTACAAATGTAGTTAAAAACAAATGAAATTTCAATTGAAAAATTTATATTTCATTCCATTTACACTTCTTTTCATTTAAATTCAACCCAACAACATTTAACATTAAATTTAATTAAAAAAATAAAAAAATTACTAAGATTTTGCTGGATTATGCTACGTAATCAGATCAGCCGGAAATTTAATAAAGTTCCAGTTAAATTATATTTTTATTCGAAATCAATTACATTCCACGATATGGAATGAAAAGGGGAACGAGTTGAATCGAAACACTAAACACATTAGTATTATCGGTATGTGTTACTATGGTCAAGTTTTGCGAAATTTTTATTTGTTTTGCGATATCTCGAGTAGTTTTCGAAATATTAACCATTTTATAAAATGGAGTTTTTTAAACGAACTTTGTCTCTGAAACTAAGCGAGCAACGTGTTTGATCAATAGGCTTGGTCCTGAAAAGATCCGGAGAGATTAATTTTTATGAAACAACAACAGGATGTCTTAATTATTTGTTTAAATATATACGTACGTGAAAATATAAATTTTAACACTCCGATAATAGAATGGAATAGTGGTTCAAAATGGAACGATATAGAATGGAACTTCGAACGAGTGGAATCGCAACACTTAACACATTCATATTATCGGTATGTGTTACTTAAATCAAGTTTTACAAAATTTTTGTCTGTTTTGGTGATATCTCGCTTAGTTTTCGAGATATTCGCCGTAACTAAGCGAGATAGGGCAAAACGGACAAAATTGTTGCTGCACAAGAGTATTAATACACAATGATAGTACAAATTGGCTAGATCCGAAAAAGATCCCAAGAATTTTATTTTTTACAAATCCCCCATAAAAAAATTATGTTTTTATTTCCCAACCCTGCTCCCAACCCATTATTTTTCATGCAAACAAATGATATTGTAATTATTTTTTTATTCATTAGTGCACTAAGAATACTATGTAGGTAAGGACCACTGCAAATATAGTTAAAAACAAAGGAAATTTCACTTGAAGAAAGAACGACTTACATTTCCGTAAATATAACTTACATTGTTATTTGTTCAAAAAATGATCCACAGTTGTAGTGAAACGAACCACATATGCAGTAAAAAATAAACCAACATTTATTTGTTTTATTTAAAAAAAAAAAAATCCACTGCATAAAATGTGTTTTTTTAAATGAACTATAAGTGTAGTCACAACAGAATTTTCTTCTGCAAAAGACTGTTTTTTTCGCTTAAAAATAAAGATACTGTATTACAACTCAAACAACTACAAATATTTACAGCAGAAGTTCCCTGAGTGTGTGATTTCATTATCATTAATAATGATTTTGCTAATGAAAAATATTTCATTATCATTAAATGGTAACGAAATTTCAATGATAATGAAAGATTCCCATGTATGCTTCAAATAAACATTCTATAAAATCTTAATTAATTCAAATAAGAAATTCATGTTTTATTTAAAAGAATTGTAAGTTCCGACGTCTTGGCATACAAACCCGCTCCTAAGGCGAAGTATTTCTGGAAGGCCCAAAAAAAAAACGTTGAACAATTTTAAACCGAAAACAATGATAAAGAAATTTTACATCAGTTAATACGAACCGATTGCCAATTAAATTTTTCTTGAAATATCATTTATTTGAGACGATTTTTCAATTACAATTTATGCATAATTTAATTCTTCTTAAATAATTTAAATCAAATGTGTTCTCTTCATTTTATTTAAAAATAAATAGTTTAAAACCTACAATTTTTTTTAACTTTTTCACTTTCAAAATGCGAATCTCACCTTTATACATATTATATTTAAAAAATCACAAATTGATCTATTTATACGAAATCGGACCTAATTGTATTCAATTTTATGTTGTAAGATATGGTATAGTACAATAATATCTGGTCAAAATTCTACTTCAATTGTATATCATTTGAAGAATTTAAATCCAATTTAATCCACGTAAATCCAATTTGATTAACCATTTTTCGGATTAAATTGTATCTGATTAGTTATTGAACCGTATCTAATTAGATATGCCACCATATAAATTTTTTTACTTAGGGAGAAAAAACGTACAATTTCATGAAATTAATTGACATCTTCATCAACTTTTTGCTGGGTATAATACTATCAACCTCGTCACTTAAAAGTGACGTGTGCAAACAAGTTTCTTGCACGACTGCGAGTGGACGTGAACGAGTTTTTTTACAATGACACTAATATATATAAATTGATAAATTATATAAGGCATGCTTTAAGGATGAAAATATGAATTATTGTTTCATTATTATGTAGTTAGGTAGGTACGTCCCTACTCTATTTAAAAATAGTATAAGTACATTCTCTTGAAGAATTCTTATTTTTATTACGAGTATTAAAATGTCTATGGTTTTGTTAATATCTTTAATAAATACTTTTAAAGAGCTTTATTTAATAGATTTCCCTTGAATGCGTTTCGGTACAAAGACTCATTATAATAAATACTTAATGACTCAAAAGTATGCTATGTATTTACGTTTATTTGTATGTAAATGCCATAGATTTACCTTCGCAGGAAGAAAAGGTGATAAAAAATTTCGTTAAAAAGCTATTTAATGGATTTATTCCAGGGATGTCAGGCAATACCGCTGGAATACCGTTTTCGATTCAAACCCGTTTCAAATGACTATCGTTGTCGCTAAAATGCCGTTACCGAAATTATTAAAATAGCGTTATCCTTAAAATACCGTTACCGAAATAATCTGATAAAATCAGAAAAAATAATCGCTATAAATAGAAATATATATTTTACCAAAGCTTGATCATAAACTAGCTAGTCATTAGAATTCGGGCATAATGTCGCTAACATTATCGATGTGCATTGACAGTACCTGAATAACTAAAATAACGTTATCCTTAAAATGACGTTACAAATATAACAGAAACCCCGTTATCCCTAAATTCTATTGACGATAAAAAAACGGTTCCCGAAATAACTGAAATATCGTAACCCCTACACTAAAAGCAAAACCTTCATCACATTTATGACATGTTTCATAAAAGTTCGTCCAATGTAACGTTTCATAGTATTTATGATACATTTCATAAACAACAAAATCAATTTCATCATATTTGTGAAATGTTTCACTATATATATGAAGCATATATTGTATTAGTAAGGATTTCATAATTTTTGTGTAGAAAAAACTCATGGCCCCATGGTATGGTTCTTATAATTCTTGTTGTTTATGAAATGTTTCATAAATATTGATGAAATTGTTCCATTAGACGAAAATTTATGAAACATATTGCTTTCTCTGGGTGCAAAATACCGTTAACGAAATAAATGAAAATAGCGTTACCGGTACCGATACCCGCATCGAAACGGTTGTCATCCATGATTTATTCTCAAGCGCTAAAAAGGTGTTCTGACCATAAAAAGCATTATACACTTAAACTCACACACACACACAGCGCAAAGAACAACACAATACAAATAAACGCATTAACATTAATACCAAATTGCCCAAAAATATGCCATAAAAACAATAACGCTAAGTACAAACGTTGAAGTATTATTGAAATTTTAAGAATTTAATGGCGTTCTCGTTTGCAAAGAAAAAAATATGAACAATAATGTCAATATTTTTCAAGATGTACATAAACAAAACACAACTATAAATTTAAGAATAATTCATATTATCCTTAGAGAGCTTTGAAAATTTTTTCTTTAAAAAAGTTGGAAAAAAGGAAAAATATACAAACATTATAAATTGGAGAATTTATATTTATCGTTCCTTTTTTTATTTGATAAATTTATAAGAAAACTAAGAAAGCCAAAAAAGCCAAAAAAAAAAAATTAAAAAAAATAAAATACTTGTAGAACCAAACGGAAATCTAGCAGAACACTGCATTTCCTTTTGATTATCATAATTTGGTTGTAAAACGAATGGTTTTATAAAATCAAGATGAAAAAAGTCTGCAATCCCGGTTAAAAAAGTTCATATACGATCATATATATTTCGTATATGATCATATGACCATATTCGTACATCCGGAGTAAAAAAGTTTCTATAAAATTATATATGATGAGATATTTTCCGCACATATAAGAGGCTTTGATTCGAAACATGTTTGTAAAATGAATTACTTTGGATATAATTATATTCAATTAGATATAATTTAATAGAAAATTAATTTAATAGAAAATCAATTTTAACGATTTGACTTCTGCCGTACATATATCACTACTACGGCTACCTCTTCTACGTCTACAGCCAACCTTTTTATACGCCTTCTGCTGGTTTTATCTTTCATTTCATCAGTGACTTTTTCACCAGATCACTTAAAGCAGCCATGTCTTTATTACCAAGAGCATATTTTAGATTTTCACTTTGGATAAAGTCATAGCCTAGTTTTCTTCACACAATCTTTAACATCTTCTGGATGAATTCCAGCTGCTTCCATATTGTAGTTTTAGCTATTGTTGCGAGTTCATTTAAATCAATTTGATTAGCCATTTTAAAAAAAAATATTAATTGAAAATATTTTCCATGAAATAAAAATATGCAAGACTTTTATTTATATGCAAAACGAAAACCTATTGCATATTCTGGGTCTTGCAAACCTTTCAAACTTACAATACTTGACATCTTTTAGTTTTGCCGGAAAACAAAAAAGAACAGAAATATTTACAAAAAACATTTAATTTTCGTGTAAAAAAAAAACAACTGATTTTAACACAAATTTTTATCAAAAAAACAAACTAAAATAAAAGAAAAATACGATATTAATATAAAAATGGATCTTCTTCCTTTAAGTTGTTTATTTGAAAAAATCGATAGTCTACTTAAAAATCGCTAGAAAATACATTTTCGTTAGAAATTAGCTGTTTTGTCAACATTGAAATGGTTGGGTTGTAAACATACAATACACACAAAAAAAAGACACTCACGCTTTGTAGCATAAAATCATAGTATTAATGCAACCCTTGCATAAATGCTATCAAGAGTGAATACCGCTATAGTTAAGTAAGTATGACAGACATAACGTATAGTAAGATACAATTTTACTTACCACTGTAATTTTTCGTAAAATGACGTATTACAATACCGTATATCATACGTTATAAGACGGGCAATATACAATTGGATTAAACAACACAATGCATTGACACATGCAAAAAGATATTAATTTATTTTAAGTTGCGAAGAATTAAATTTAAATATCAACACGAAAATTTTTATTGAAAATATCTATTGAAATTATCTTAAATGGACATCACAACTTAAAATATCAAAGTCCAAAAATTTTAGTTTGACATAAAAATGTTGATAGTTAGGCATATAAAATTAAAATTTAACCTTACGTTACATTTATATTGGGCTATTAACCCTTTGACTACGAATGGTTGATATATGTCCCATTTTTAGTTTTTGTAGTACTAACTACACTTTCCAACCGATTTTTCCGAGTATGATACATATATCGACAAAGAAAAGAAGTAGTCTTCAGATCATACCAACATCTTGGACTAATATGGTCTCAGACTTGAATAGGTTGACTGCAAAATTTAAAAAAGGATATTCCCTTGTTCGTCATTTTTGGTACATATTTTTTCGAATGCTATTTTACATAGGAGATCAAACTTTCGGTGGGACATGGTCCAATCCTTCAAGTTTCGGAAGTCGGGAAACGGTTGTGAACAGGGGCTGTGCCAGTGCATTTATTATGTTAACAATGCTTTTTTTACCAACGTTGGGAAAGCGTTCTAAGCCTGGGCTGTGCTAGTGTTTTTTTATATTTACGGTTGCAAATTTTGTAAATCAAGTACTGGCACAACACTTTTTACTAACATTGGCAGAGCGTTGTAAATCAGTGCTTTGCCAGCAATTTATTTTTCGGACCATTGGCAAACAGTGCTCTGCCAGTGCTTGGATTTTCATACCATTGTCAATTTCTGGCTGGGTAACTACTATGGCTTTCGGCTCATTGTAACCAAAACAAACCAGTGCCTCTGGTGGGAATCGAACCAACGACCCCGCATTGATAAGCTAACACGCTACCAACTAGCCTACCGGGACGCCTGTATTCAATTTAACTAATTTATATTCACTGAATCGTATTCCGGACTTATCACCGGCACCTTAGGACATATCATGCGTGTCGTCCGGGACATGGCCCTTTGCCCGTAGGGTATGCACGTAATTTTAATATGTTTTTCGCCTATTGAAGCTTAATAAAACATTTTGTTTATTAATTCGTCCATATATTAGTCTGTGGTCATATACTTCCTTATATGTTCATATATGAGTCCTTTTTGCAATACGAAATTCCATATACCTTCATATTTGTCCATATATGTCCCTCTATTACGAATATACTAATATACATATACTTCCATATATTGCCACAAATGAGCACGTTTTGCAAATATGAAATCACATATACCTCCATATATGACTATATATAAGTTACTTTTGAATATATGTAATCGCATATACTTCCATATATGCCCATATCTAAAACGTATATTCCCATATATGTACGTATACTCAACCATACATGTTCAAATATGATCATATTTGTACATATATGAACTTTTTTAACCGGGATAATAAAAGCATTGCAATGTAGTTTAAAAGAGAACAAAACGAAAATAAAATTACATACTTTTATTTATGCTATGCTAGTATTTAGTATTTTTGCGTTTTTTTATACTATAAACTGCATAAAATAATTCCTATTTTAGATCAAGAAAAAGAAATATTCAACATTTCGTCTTAATTCTTCTGTTTAAAGACATTAGGCATAACAAAAGATTTTTTAAGGCATTTATATTAACTTGGTTGTTATTGGCAATTATACAAAAAATATTTAAATTACAGGGATTTTTTCTTACTTCAATACTAGGACTTGTAGCTGGTATGTAACCCTATTATGATATTCCGAAATAAAATTTGTGATTGTGTGTCCCTAAGTGTATGAAATAAGTTTGCAACTAAACTAAATTTTGTTAAAACTGAAAACCCCAAAAAAGAATGGGAATTGAAAGTTGTTGTCTTTGAAATTCACTAATGTATTTAAAAATGCATTTTGAAAGCAAGCTCAATTTTTGGATGCATTTTTTAAATTGCAAAAAATCTCTTTTTTAAAATCAGATAAAATATGAGTCACAAGGATATTACATTTTATAGAAAAATTTTAAATTTTTAATTAATGAGCTTCATCACAGTTTCTGTCCAAAAAAGTGCTTCTTAAATATTAATTAAACAGTCTCATAAAAATATATTTGAGGAGATTCGCTTTGGAACTCGACCCGGACCTGTTTCAATTTTGTTATCAAAGTGTGTTAGTACACTCAGGAAAAAAGTTTCATCATATTGATGAAAATGTTTCATAAATCGTTTCACAAACATTTATGTCAAATGGTTCGTAAATATTCATCATTTTATTAAAAGTTTCATAACCCGGGTGAAAATATTTTTTTTTTTATTTTCTATCAATTGAAATTCATGAAAAGGAAATTCTGCAGAATTTCCATTTGAAATTTAGAAATCACTAATTGATTATGTACCCCATCTTTTTAAGATATGAGTTCAAATACGGATTTGATCAGTACATGTACTGATTTTTGATCAGGTGTACTGATGGAAATATCGTGGACTGATTAGTACTGATTGTAACTGAAGCATTATTTTCTACAGTCAAATTTTTTTAATCTGAAGGAAAATTAGTGAAATTTTATGAAAAAATAAAAAAATCAGGTCTGAAATAATTTCATGGCTCTAAGTAAAATTTTGCACTAAATTTATGACGAGATATTTTGTGAAATCAATAGAATTTTGTTTATGAAACTGTGAAATTTCATGAAAAATTTCAAAATATTAATAGAATTTCTTGGATATATTTTACATTTATTTAATAAATAATTTCAATGAAGAATCCGTGACATTCAATATTTTAGGGAAAAAAAATATTGAGGACGAAAAATTTTTAAAGATAGAAACCAACCTGGCTTACGCCGGTTTGAACTCAGATCATGTAAGAATTTAAAAGTCGAACAGACTTAAAATTTAAACGGCTACACCTAAAATTATATCTTAATCCAATATCGAGGTCGCAATCTCAGCTTGCACACACACAGAATTAAAATTCAGTTACTGCAAAGAGAGAATTTTTTAGGGGAGTTTTAATGACATTTTTTCACTAAACTGATGAAGTTTTCTTCACAATGTGAATGGAAATTTTTATAGACTTAAGCTTCATAATTTTTATTAAACTAGTTTTAATGAAAATTTCTCATGAAGCGTATGAAATTTTATTAATATGAAATTACTCATTGAATTTCATAAAAAAAACTGCATTAATTTAATGAAAAGTTTCAATGGACGAGTCAAAGTGACACTTCATAGATATAATGCAAAAATGTATCGATATCATGCACCTATATGCCATACAGCAGCCCATTAGATGATTTCGGTTTTCAGAATAAATATGCATCAATTCAAAAAATAATGGAAAAAATGTATGTAACGGTATCGTCACGACCAGGTTGCTCCTGTAGAAATAAAGAAGCTAAATCTTCTGTAATATTTCGGTCATGATTCTAGTTAGAATTCCAATCTCTACAAGTTATAGATTATTGTTTAGTAAATCCAATAGTAGAAGTAATACAGGGTGGGCCAAAAGTCGCCATAGGGTTAAAATATGTAATAACTTTTGACCTTATATATTTTTTTTTCTTCAGATTATAAAATATACAAAATGGAAATTTTGTACACTAAGTATGGAAAATAATGTCACTTAAATGACCCCCGTTTTTAACTTCGCAATGATGGAGCATTTTCCATAACATTTTATTTATCACGAGATTTATCACGAGTGCTGATAAATCAGACGAACGCGATGGCCAATGAATTTCCGAATGTCTTGAAATTATTCGTCCTCCAAAAACTTACCTTAAAAGTGCCATTATGTCTCGGGCAGTGGCTCCAACCTGCTAAAACCACATCTCAGGTCTGTTTTTAAGTGCAGGACGTAAAAAATGTTCTGTCATAAACCGATACCGCTCTCCATTTACGATTACAGCACTTCAATCTTCATTTTCGAAGAAGTAAGACCCAATGATATTTTCAGATGTAATGCCACTTCATACTGAACATCTAATGGGGTGCAATTGCCGTTGATGAATGGCTTTTGGATTTTCAGAACCTACAGTTCTGCTTATTAACAAAACCTTCTAATGAAAATGAGCTTCATCACACCTGATCAGATTTTCAATAAAGTTGATTTCATTTCTGGCCAACTGTTGAAATTTAACTGCAAAATTTTGACATTGTCGATGATCAACGGGTTTCAATTTTTGCACCAATTGCATCTTATATGGGAATAACAGTAAATTTTTTTTTAAATGCGCCCTAGTGACGGACAAGGCATTCCTAGCTCAGCAGAACGCATTATGGTAGATGTTTCTCGTGTTTCGTTAACACTTTGCTCAACACGATCAATATTTTCCGAAGTGCGAATTAAACTTTGTCTACCGGTTCTAGGCAAATCTCTTACGGTGCCATTTCGGTGGTGACGATCAACTAAGCAACGAATCTTTGCATCAGAGGGCTTAATTCTGACGGTAAAATGGCGACGATATGCTCTTTGCGTTAAAATAATAATGATTTAAATAATAAAATTCTATTATTCTGATTCTTTGTTCAGTTGTGAATCTCTCCATTATGTATTCTACAGGTGTTATTTATATAATCTGAGAATGAAAATAAAAAAAATATATATACGAAAAAGTTATTCAATTTTTTGGCCCACCCTGTATAAAATCATATTTATACACATTTCCCATAACCCTTAAAAATATTAAAGTATGCCAAACATAAAATTTATACAAGAGTATGAAGTTTTAGGTACTACAGCAAATGTTGCACGATTTTTGGCACTTGTAAGAAAACATTGTTTATAGTTTTTTATTATAAGTGTAAATACGAATCATTTTTCCTTTTCCACTACAAACCCACAAAAGAACATAAACTTTATAATATGATTATGTTTGGGATACTGTGCAGTAGGGTTAAAACTTTTTAGTTGTGAAAAAAATTAATAAATATCGTTTTTTTAAGTCAATTTGAAACAAAAATCATCCGCACCGAAACCAATTTCTAAAACCCTTTTTTATTAAAAAATTTATTAAAGCAATATAATTCAATGGGTATGTACATATGTGTGCGTTGGAATGGCGGAAAAAACTTTTTATTGATTATAGCACAAGACGTAAAAAAAAACTATACAATTTTAAGTAAAATTATGCATTTTTAAAAAAATTTCAAAACTTCATTGCGTTTGTTGCGTTTGTTGCGGGAACTTTTTAAACGACCGCGAAAAAGTAAGATCGTGGTTCTTAATATTTTTTCAAGGCCTACGCGGCTATGCCATGTAATTTTTAATATTTGCAAAAAATTCAAAAAGTTATAACCCTAGTGTGCAGCTTTAGTGTTTTGTAAATAAAATTTCAACCAATGAATTATGGTTTGAAATATTAACCTATACACTAGGGTGCTTCAAATCGCAAGACATTGAAACTTTCCAGCTCCCCAACGCCCCATTAATGTGGGTGGCTACATATAAGTAGTTTATACTCACAGAGTAAAAATTTTGCCTTTTGCCACCTAAAATTCGATTACTACTACTGAAATCGGTTGGTACAACTGAATATGTCTTTTCATAAAAAAATTGTGTTAATACAACTGAATTTTAGTTGCATCAGACAAAATATTCACAACTCTCATTCGAATATAATTGTACTAACCGAATTTATTGGTTGTGTGGAGGCTTCCCTTAATTCAGCTTTCAAAACTATTTTATAATTATAACTCAGAATTTATTGTAAACAACTTTTAATTGAATTTTGGAATTAATTTTAATAAAAAATGAAAAATATGTTTTATAAAAAAAGCAAATAAAATTGTTTAATGTACTACAAGTGAGTTAAAAAATATTTTTTTTGATTTTTTTTCATAAAAGGGTCTATAAATGACCAGAAAATATGTTTTTAAAATTTCAGGTCAAAATTCAAAATAGAAAAAAAGTTATACCGAAGTTTATCTGTTAATATTTTATAAAATATAAGTAAAGTTTCATTTAAAAAAAACTTTAAACGCGTTTTTCACGAAATGACATTTTTCAAATTTGCGCAAATTCTAGCTTAAAAACTTTTTATCCGATTTTAATAAAACATGGCTCATTTTGTTTATTATTTCACCTATTGCGAATTCCCCGCAAGAGATGGTGATTTTTTTTCTTCCCCGTTTAGAGATTTAAAAGCGCGAAAAAATAAGTCTGTTTTTAAATTTTTTTTTTTTAAATACTCGCCATTTTTCTAAAAAAGAACGCTTTACTTCCGATTTTGGTGGAGGATGCACAACTAAACAGGAGAGGCTCTATCATTTGCGCAGATTTTGGCTCTTTTTTTACGTCGTCTTCAATGCCCCCTATACTAGAGAAAAAAATATAATTAAAAAATTAAATTTTTTTTATAAAATATAGATCCTAAATTATCATATATAAAAAAATTTAGCTCCAAAAATAAATTTTTTACATAAAAAAAAATATTTAAAAAGGGACTTTTCTTTAACTTCACTTGCTAATATAGAATAAATAAAAAGTGGGAGACTTAGCACCAGACTTGGGCGACGTCAATTACATTTCAAAATCGTTCTCTTGTGAAATTTTTCTATAATCATTAATAATTTCAAACCTACGCTCACACTTGTGGGCTTAAACGCTTCATTGGGAAATTTTCAATTTTTGTCAATACCAGACATGGGACATAATTCCAATATCTGTATATTTAATTACTGGCCAATTACTTTTTTATGTTCAATTACATGTAATTGGGTGTAATTGAGTCATTGCCCTGTAATTAAATACCCAGATGTTGTTACTAATCCCCATGTTTGGTATTAAAGATTTTACAAATTTTCCAAGGAAGCGATTAAGCTCACAAGTGTGAGTGTAGGTCTGATATTATTAATGATATAGAAAAATTTAATAAGTGAACGATTTTGAAATGTAATTGACGTCGCCCAAGTCTGCTTAGCACACTCCCAAAGGTGGTGACACAGTCAAAAAAGAATTTAAAATACGAAAGATTGATCAAATCTTCACAATAACAAGATCAAACTCTACAAAAAAAGGTCATACGCAATTGTTAAACAAACTTTCAGGAGATTGTGAATACCTGGTTCATATAAGTTCGCTGTAAAAAAATATGCTCAAGAAATCTTTTAAAAATATGCTCAAGAAATCTTTCAATGTCCCGTTTTACAATAAGAGTTCGGAAAACGCCAAATATTACACTCCATTATTACTGTAACTGACTTAATCAAACAATCAAAACTAATATAACCCAAATTTCTTTGCATGTCGGTGTATCTATCTTCATTTTCAAAAGTCTCCGAAAGCACATTTACGATTTGAACTACAAATCTCAAATGCAAGTCGGTCATGATATTACACCGAATGAGTAAATTTATCTTTATTGCATTCGAGGTCATACTTGGGTGTGATCGTTAAGTGATCATGACTTGGTATTGTTACGTTTGTAATGTAAGAAGAAACGCACTTTCGATTCTTACTCCAGGCAGGTAGTTGAACAAATGTATCGTATAGAGACAATTACTCAAGAAGAATACAATTTAAATGGAAAATCACTAATATGCCTGTCCATTAGAAAAAAGCCCGAAACTAGTCTAGTATGATTTAAAAATGAATAGTATTTATAATTTTTAGAGAAAACCGTTTATTCTTCTTATTAACCTCAATCTTTCCAAAATAAAAGGAACCATCTCACTTGATAAACTGAAACTTTTTATAAACCATTGACATTTTCATAAAAGCTATACTTTCAAAACATGTGCTCTGCCAGTAATTTATTTTTAATTTTATGGGTATGAGTTCTTGATTTGGTTACACCACTATCAAATTCTGACTGCATAGTTATCGCAACCGTCAGAATTCGATTGACAACAAATTTGGTGGAC
>JAEKOY010000469.1:0-25000 GCA_021234595.1 Delia radicum
AGACATCAAGTAATTTGTAAAAACAAGTTTTTTTGTGTGGCGGCCTTCGGCCTCTCTTAGGGGGTTTTTTTTTCTCCGTAGAACGCGGCAGGCGGCTTCGCGAAATAAAGTTTTTTCTGCGTGCGATTATACACCCCCCCCCCCCTATGCACTGTTTCACTACTCCATGCTATGTAAACTAATTTATTTTAACTTTTAAAACAAAGATTATTCCAGGTTTTTCTATAAATATATTTTTAATATGTATTTTTCTATTAATTTTGTTGATTATTTTTGTATATGTATGTATTATACATTTAATTCTATCTTTATAATATGTTTAATATTATGTACATTTTTACATTTATTTATGAAATAAATAGAATTCGATGTTTTTGAATTGGGAATTATTTCATTTTTTTGGGACTTTTTTCATTGGGAGTTGTTTCATTCTTTGTTGGGAGTTATTTTATTACTATCAAATAACTCCCAAATGTTGGGGCTTATTTCATTTTTTCTTTGGAGGTTATTTCATTTATTAAAATTGGAACTCATTTAATTTTTTTTTGGGACTTATTTCATTGGGACTTATTTCATTTGGGAGTTATTTCACGGTACCAAATAAAAAGAATGACAATGCTCTACTCTTTTATTTAAGATAAAAAACAATAAATTGGCTGTTAAAATGATAAAGCTATGACTGGTCAAATTATATTACTTATTGTCTTAAAAATAAGATTTCAACGGATTCTACATTGGATTTGTAAAAATAAGTTTTTCTGTGTGGCGGCCTTCAGCCGTTCTTAGGGTTTTTTCCTCCGTAGAACGCGGCAGGTGGCTACGCGAAATAAAGTTTTGTCTGTGTGCGACACAAAAAATAAATTTTCCTTAAAACTCTTTTGTTTGATTTCATGAATCAGCGTTGACATTTAAGGTCTTATGACATTTAAAAAAAAATAAATTATGATTTTGGGCAATAACTTCTTTTTTTACCGTCATAGCGACCAAATTTATTTTGGCCAAACAAAAAACCGTCATAGCGCCCAACAAAAAATTTTATTTCGTCCAAATCAATGTCGTATTGCCCAAAAACAAGAAAATTTTTACAACAACAATTTACATATAATTTTGTTGGGCGCTACGTCGTTTTTTTTCTTGGGCAATATGACTTTGGGGAATATAACGTTACGCCTTCAAAATTTGTTAAAGAACAGATTAAGTTAGGTCAATTTAAGAAGATTATCAAAAGATCCCGTTATAGGAACCGTTAAGAATATTAATAATATTAAAAAAATAATGAATTTTTGAAAATGAAATAACACCGGACAAGAAAATAAAATGAAATTAGTCCCACGCTAAGTTCTGTTGGGCCTTATTTCATTTCGGAATTACTGCATTATGAAATAACACCTAATAACAAAAATTAAATAACTTCTAAAAAAATGAAATAACTGCAAAAGAACTGGGTATAATTTCATTTGAAATTACTCCGAAATTTGTATGAAAAATTGTTGGGAGTTATTTAATTTTTTTTTTTTTGGACTTTTTCACCTGGGTGTTATTGCACAGAGCCTTAAATAACTCCCCACTTTAAAAAGTGAAATAACTCCCAAAGAAAAAATTAAATAAATCCCAATATTTGGAAGATATTTCATAATTAAATAATAAGTCCCAACAAAAACTTGGCAACTCCCAATGAAATAAGTCCCTACAAAAATTAAATAATTCCAAATTCAAAAATATTGAGTTCAAAATATCAGAATTTATTTGCATAGCTTTTTGTTAACTTTTATTCCTCAAAAAAAAAATGGAAAAATCTATTAAAAATTGAAATTAGTCTATAATCTCGTCATTATATAGAGAAGGGAAGAGCGACGCGGGCGCGGACGCCGGATGCGAAACGCACCGCCCCTCTTTTCCAGCCGATGTTTCTCTACGGTTTTTTATTTTGCCATTCATTATTTCGAACTGACGACACTTAATTTTTGGCATCTCTAACGCCGATCGTTACGCCTGTATGCAAAATAAAACAGGCAAAGTCTGAGGTCAAAAACTTCACCAAGAATACAAAAAAACAAAAAGCACAGCCAAAGTCGCGAAATTATTGTAAAAAAAAACCCAAGTCGACAGAAGGTCTTTTGAGATGGTATACGATCTTGATTACTTTTTAATCCAATCAATTGATTTTTAATGAAATTTATGTACGTAGGAATAATCAATGTATTTTTAATCAAATGTGTATTCAAATATAATAAAAATCATAGTCAAATGTGTATTAAAATTTAATTGAAAATAATTCAATAAAAGAGCTTTAAATTTTTAATGGAATGAACCACTTTTCGTTGTTAGCGGAATTTTTTTTTTAATTTTTCAAAAAATATACGTTAATAATAAATTACTTTCTTATGCCGAGTCCAAATCCCTATATGGAACTTTTACGATCTCCAGTGAAATGTAAAAAAAAAACTTTAAAAAACGCCGATAACTTATTAACATGCAGGAGTACCGGTAACGGTATAGAAGAATAATTTATAATTAACATATATTTTTTTTTTTAATTTTAGAAAAGAAGGTTTTTGAAATAAAGCGGTTTGAACCACGGATTTAAAAAAAAAATGCATTTTGCCGTCAAGGAATGAATTCTTTTTGTATACCAGTAAAGTCATGATTTAAGTAGCTTTAAAATGAGGTATCAATGACGCTCGTAGCTTACGATGTTAAAAACGATATGGCCAATTATGTCACACTACTTTTGTAAAACTTTTATTTTTATTTTTTTCAATAAATTATTTTTTTATGTATATCTTTTTTTCTACTATATTTAGTATTTTTTTACAGATTTGTATCCATTACTTTGGATCCATTATTTTGGAAAATTAAAAAAAAAAAAACAGTGTTTTAAATAGAGCGGTTTACACCACGGATTTCGAAAAAGTACTTTTTACCTTTGAAAAATGTGCATTTTTTTCTTATTTTTTTACAACAATATCAATAAATAACGTAGATTTAACCTTTAAAAAGATATGGACGGTTATTTACGACTACTTCTGTTAAATTTTCGTTTTTTTTCATATTTTAAAACGCGATATTTCCACAACGGTTACAGCCAGAAACCCGAAACATGTACGGTGTCATATTTATATGACACCTACACAGAAAAAATTATCAACCCAAAATATCTAATTAAAGATTTGTTTTGAATTTAATTTAATTTGCTTCTAAATAAATATTTAATTGAATCAATAAATATTTTAATTGACTTTTAAATATATAAATACATATTTTATTTTAGACGCAATTATCATATTATTTTTTCATACACTGTATGCATAAATAGAAAATTTTCAGTATAAAATACCAAATACATTTGAAGTTAACAAACAAAACAAGCACACACACAAACAGACTCAGCATTGCAAAAAAACACACATACCAACGTATAGATCACACACTTTTTTTGTGAGTATCACATTTTTTTTTGTAGAAGTTATTTATAACTTTTTTCCCTTCTTAATTTTAATAAAAGGTTTAATTGATATTATCATTGTCGTGATAGGTGCAAAATCAATTAAAATATTAATTGATTCAATAAATTTTTTTATTGAAACCCGTTTTTAGTTTTTTCTGTGTACCTTCCATTTGGTTAAAACTGAAGGGTAGAGGTCGGAAATTTGATATTTTTTGATGGTTTTATATGGAATGAGCCTTTGGGTTACGCATACAAATGCTTTGATCGATTGCAGAATGGGATAATAAACATGAATTTACTTGTTAATTCTGCACATTTATTAAACAAATTTAATACCCGAATGTTAATTAATGTCATTTACGTATTTAGCATAAAAAACTTAGATAAAATACTTGATTTTTAAAATTTTATGTATAAAAAATTGCATTGAAACATGCAAAACTTTAATGCAAACTCCACTAAAATCAGCGTGGCCGAAATATTTAGTCGGTTATATTGTGTAGTGTAATCTTCCCCTAGAATACCTGAACCCGATAACATTCTTATTATTATTTTATTCAAATTTTTAACATAATTTTATTTCTTTATTATATTTTCACAAACCTCATCTCATGACTACATTCATCGTTCAACCATACCCGTAACTGACCAATGAATTCATTTATCATTTCTTCTTCATTTATTGGTTCATTTAAAATGATTGCTTTCCTATTTAAACATACCATCACATTAAAAGGAAAACCTTTTTTCACTATATCAGTTTGTGGTAAGAAATATTTATAAAAAAAAAATAACTTAAAATGTACAATAAACATTGTTCTTATAACATTGTATGTAGTAGAAATGTAGTTAACAACTGTATTAAAGTAGTTTCACATTGAAAAACCTTATTAGAAGGCTAGAAATTTTAGTAGCTGGTCTACGGGAAATTTATGTGAACTGTTACGGGATTGATGGCTTTATGCGAAAGATGATTTTGTCATAGGAAGGGGAAGTTATTCCTTTTCACAGAACTTATAATGGCCGATATTCATTTGGCTATTACGCGCAAGGGATTATTGCGAAATATTTTTATTAAATAATGAATTGTGATTATTATCCGAAAATTAATGAATAGTGTCCATAAGGGGTGTTCTATAAAACCAAAATGAGATTTTTGGGCAAGGATAAAATTTGGTGCCAATCGGATAAAGAAAAGTCGTGCCGAAAATCGAATTAAAATTCAAACTGCGTTTATATGGGCAAAAACTATTTTTTTTTTTAGATTTTGCCAAATTTTTAAAATATCGTTATAGTTTTTATTCTAGATGATAAATTTATCGATATAAATGTACTCAAAAAGATATGAAAATCTAAAATCGGTAAAGAACTAGAACAGTAATAAATACTGCCCCAGACCACTAATATTCCAATTATTACTTGACCGAGAAATTCCTGTGGCTTAAATATTTTTGAAATTGGTTTCTCCAATATAATATTTTATTCAAAAGACTTTTAATTGTGAGGTATGGAAGAAGTTTTTTTTTATGTATTTAACCCTCTAACGGGTAATGCTGCCTCATTGCAGTATTCATAGAATTTACCACAAATGTGTCAAATGAGCGTTTTATACTTAGAAATTAATGTATTCCGATAGAAAACCAAATTTGCTAAATATTTTGCGAAGAAATTTTTCGTGTGCCGTCCACTGTTTGGAACCGCGAAAGCTTCAAAATCAAAATTTCGTAAAATTTCAAAAACTAATTATTAAAAAAAAAATAGTTTGATAAAAACTCTTTATAATAAAATATAGGTAAGATTGAAGCTTTATCTTTAATAATAAGTCCTTACTTTAGTCCAAGAACTCACAGGATTTCATCAGGATTCCTCCAAAGGACATCGTCTTAACTTATAAACTAATAAACGGATTTTTATGAAATTTTGCAGAAAGAAGACATTAAGTATTAATAGCAAAGCGTTGAAGTTTGAACAATATAAATTAAAGTTTAGATATTTTTTCGCCTAATTTCGCTTTTTCCAAAAAGCGAAAATCGCGATATCTTCTTAAATAGGAGCAGAAAAAAAATTGTTTTTGGAGTGTGGTTATATCTTGGTAAGAGAAATAATTTTTGTTCAAAACTCCTCTTTTATATATACCTTTTTGAATACATCATTTTATTTTTATATCGATTAATTTACCATCTAGAATGAAAACTATAGCAGTATTTAAAAAATTTGGCAAAAACTGAAAAAAGTAATTTTTTACAGTTATATTAGTTTTTATATACATCGAGATTATTTTTATGTTATTTTCAATTTATAACGAGCTTTCAACCTCCGTATATTTACAAAAATAAAGCAAATCAAACACATTAGCTAGGTTGATACTAGTATTTCGATCTGGCTAAAGATCTCATCAGAACCCGAAGTTTTAGAAATATGTATAATATGCAGAACTTTAAAAAAAGTAATTTTCCCCATATAAACACAGTTTGAATATTCAATCGGTTTTCGGCACGACTTTTCTTTATCCGATTGGCACCAAATATCATATATATCACTTTGACATTCAACCAAGAACACCTCTAGTGTAAATAGAGGCAATGTCCGGGGGCTAAAAGTTCTAGAAAAAGGGTTAAATTTCCTAAATCAGAGCTTATTTAAGAACATATCACCGAGCTGCTTCCTTTTCGAGAGTTTGGTGACATATCATAGTTTAATTCTGTAATGTGTCATAGAACTAGCTAGAAACTACGGTTTTTAGAATAGTTCAGGTTAGTTCTTTGGCATGTTACAAGGGGAAAATTTTATTTAAAGCGATCAATTCCGTGGCAGTTCACATAAATTTACTGTAGGATAATTTTGGAAATATATCTTTAAAATCACTAAACCGTTAAGAAAATATTAAAACCAAATACTGAATTATGTTTTCTCTAATTACAGTGCTCCAAAAAACTCTAAACCCTGGCTAAGCACGGGCAAACTAAGCTGCCGTGGTAGCATGTCACCTGGTCCTTTGGAAGCGGTATTTTTTGGTCCTCAAGTAGTTGGTACTACAAAATGTAGTGGTGGTCCAGCTGGTAGACTCTTACAATCGCGACAATTACATCGTGAAATATGTGGACTCCTATTGGGTGCCATAGAACAATTGAAAATGTGCCTAAATGAATTCAGTAATGTACTCCCACCGAATATAAATACACAAATAGGTTCACCACCGTTTCGGGAAAATGATACTAATGAACGAATGCAAAAACTTATGGAACAAGCTAAGGTAATATATCACCCAGGAAACTCATTCTAACTGTCAAATCAATTTATTGCCACTCGAATGGTTCGGCAGTGCTAACTAATTTTTTTACAATAGACCAACACTCAGCGAATGCCCCATACTACTGCAGTGCATTGTGCTGACATCAGAAAAATTGTTTATGGGGAGGATTAACTAGGGAGTAGTGTCTTTTAATATTTGTCTAAAATTTCTCCACACACGGGTGGTCCAACTAATGAACAAATTATCTCTGTATTGCGTTAAGCGATCTACTAGACTACAGATCACAAACGAATGAGATCTACTGAAGAAGCGTGTCTTACGAACAAAAACACGGGCCCCAGGGATAAGTTCACTTATCGCAGTATAGTACTTCCCATATTAGTATAGATAGAAAAATGTCACGCAACCATCATTTCCACGAATCAGTACAGCTGTATACCCTACTGTCACTAATCCTGTCATTACTGACCGGCAACGCCCTCCTTTGCACACGGTCCAAAAGCTAGAAAATACATTTTGAAGCCCCTACACATATATAGGAGTTGTGTTCCATCTTTGGCAGAATATAGGCGGTATAAATAGTAGGAAGAGCAGAAAGAGTGAAATAATTATTTTACCGATTAACAAAGCAATTACACTTAAATTGTTCTTTCGACCTTTGAATATGGTGACTTTTCAAGCGAACACCACATTAGATTAAATATTATGGCTCAAACATCAAGACTTTTTGATTCCTCAATATTAATAACACCCACGTCAGCAACCTACATTGCATCTTGTGAACATTAAAATCGACCCCACTCAGAGATTGTGCCATCCTCTATAAGCCTTTTTGTGGCATTTATGGACATTTAACCATTGTAATTCTCAAAAAAGACTGACAAACTAAGTTTCCCTGTAATGCGTTGGACCATGCGATCCACTGGACTATCGACAACAAACGGATGTGATTAGCGGGTGTTGCGAACGAAAACTTGGGCTCTGGGCTCTCTTATCTCGACAGAACATCTCCCATGATAGTATCGTTAGAACAGTGTTACTCAACCCATATTTTGACGATGCTTCAATGAGGCAAAAGAATTGGATACCCTACTGTCATTGAAAAGAGCCAACGCCCTCCTTTGAGCACGGTCCAAGAACTCCAAAATTTACTTTGAAGCTCCTACCCATATATTGTATTCCATCTTCGGTCGGATATAGGTGGTATAAATAGTCAGGGGACCAAATGAGGTGAAAAAGTTCCAACACCGAGTTAACAACCCAAGTCACTTGAATTCTTCTTTCTACAGTTGAGAAACATGTGCGATCCAACGAAGATCGCACAAAATTTTCATGCCCAGAATATAAAGAGTGTCTGATTCCTCAGGTCCTTATTAATTAGTTCCTAATTGCTCTGTCTTTTGCCCCAACCTCAGCAAGGTTGAATGATAAATGTTGCTGTCACCTACAAAAGTTTAATCAAGAACATCAATAATGAAGAAAAAGAGATGGATAAAGAACGTAAAACTATAAGAACTCGATAATAATAGAGAGAAGTCATCATCAATACCAAAAGCAATAAGATTTGACACGAGTAGTTTATGCCACATGCATTTGGACAAAAAAATTTGGAAATATATATTTGTATGGAAATACATATCTAGAACAACCACTTTGCTGTCACCAAGCTTGTGAATATAAAGAAATAAACGACTAAGTCAGCAACATCATCAGGTCTCCCGTAGAATGACTTCAACGAACTGTAGATCATTAAAAATTGATTAGGATTCTAAATCCGTTTTTTTTGGCTTATTTCGTATTCTTTTTGATACATTTTAGACAAATGAGATGCCAAATGAAGAAGCTTTTGGAGACGCATTAACCGGTATACGAAACATGTTCGATAACTTTCAAGTATTTTTAGTTATTCTTAAAAATGAATTTAAAATAATATTAAAACTGACATTTTGTTAAACAATAATAGCTGGATAAAGGTTAAAAAAAATATATATTAACGCCTATCAAATTTAATCGAGCGGTTGTCTGAGCCTTTCCCGACATTCGTAATTTTTCGGCTTTTATGCGACTTTTTCCTAATAGCTTTTTAACCTGTTTTTTTTTTTGTATTTTAATTAAATGGCAACCCCAACACACTATATGGGCAAAATTAGTATCAAAATTTAGTTTCAAAAATAGTATCAAAAATTGGGCTGCTAAAAAAATACGTGTCCCTTATTTTTTTTTTTTTAATCACATATAAAAATTTCATTAAGATCGGTAGACTCCCTTTATCAGGTGTCACAACCAAAAAATGTTATACCCAGAACTGAACCTTTTTATTGCCAAAAACTCGGTTGTTAACATGAATCTGTTTTCTTTGATAAAATTTATATTATAAAATTACAATTTAATTTCAATATTTCTCTATCCAAAATTTTAGAATCATGACTCCGAAGAAGATTTTGCCATAAAAGCTAATTCCGATATTGCTCAACTGTGTGCAGAATGTATAATGTTTTGGCGTAGAGTTCTTATAGCCTCCACCCAACCTTCAATACACACGTTGCTTGCTAAAAAGCATCATATTCTGAGAGTACGACGTTTTTCGGAAGGTTTCTTTGTTATGGAAAACCCTCGACATACAGCAGCCGGCTGTTATGATAGCAATTATCAAAATTATATTGCCATATCGGAGATGGCTAGACGTAGTCGTTATATGCAATCCCTGCCACCACTACCAGTACATTGTACACCCATAGATGGGGATACCAATTCAATGCCATTGATATTTGAAGATCGTTATATAGAACCAAGTAAATTTACAAGGAAAAAGATCGGATCAGATCCAAATTTAAATCGTGTAGATGTAGCATTAAATGGAAAAGCTATGATCACCTCAAATAGTTGTAGCACAGAAACGTCCTTGGGAAATACCAGAAAAGTGGGAACTAAAGAATGTTCTTGTGGGGTGGCTTATGATTATCCCCTAAAAACGAATAATTCAATAGCGGGAGTACTAACACCCCGTTTTGCCTTGGGTGGGGAAATATTACAAGCCAGTTTAACAATAGCACCTACGGCTGCTACCAAAGGACCAAATACGGCTTTGGGACCACGTTATATGTCGAGACATTCGGTAAATGGTCTATTGGATGAAATAGAAACTGAAACGTCGACTTTAAATGGATATTGTGATTTAGGTAGTGCGGGTACTCTACCGGCTAGACATAGCAAATCTTTAGATCAATTGGATGGTACAGTACACAGTACTCCTTCATTAAGAACTCATAATAACATAATCACTTATCCGGCCAAGTTATCCGAAACGGAACTACGTCAGTATTCTTTATATAGTGAAGTACAAAAACCCGCAACCTTTAAAGGTTTCGGTTTAAATGGTAATCGTAAACCTAATAAAGTTCAGGCCGAAGATTTAATGCGTAACATTAATGAATTTCGGCAAAAATATAAAAATAATGATGATGATCGTTCATTAAGCAACGGTACGGGACCTACAAAACTATATGGTCTTACCAATGCCAATACCTTGGGTAGACAGGAAAATCAACAGACGTTATCCGCCAGTAAATATGATTATCTACATGAGATAAAATTACTAAATCCTCCTAAAAAAGTTATAGAACATAATCGTTCTTATTATAATTCTTTGCCAAAAAGTATGACTAATGGAGAAATTGTACAACGTAATACGGGTGTAATGCACTCGCAAAATGGAAGTGGTACAAATAAAGTTAACATGAATAACAGTATAATATGGCCACAACAAATTGTTATATCCCGTAGTAATTCTTCTCAAGCTCTGAGGCAAAAGCCCGTTAAAGATAATGAATCAAAAAATGCTTCTACAATACCCAGATCAGTGGAAATTGCTAGAGTAAGAGTTTCCGATTTAAAGGAAATGTTAAAAAATGGTACTTTACAAAAAGAATCAAGTAGTTCAGAAAGTGATATACCCTCCAAGGTGAAAAAATCAAAGGCTGAACAAAAAATGTTATCCTCCACTAGTGTTCCCTTTAAATTGGACTATACTTCGGGAGAACAAGATCAAACTACAAGTGGTTTTAGTGAATCACTACCTAACTTAGCACCACCTCAACAATTTACCACGGAAGGAATATTAAGTGATACTACATCTTCATTAAGTGAAGAAAGTGGTTGGGTTTCTAGTCGTAGAAGTTCCATAGTTCCCTCTAGTCCAGAAACGATCTTAAAACAAACCAAAACCAAACAGACTAGTGAATTGGAAACACGTCTTAATGGAGAACAATTACGATTAAAACTACAAAATCTTTTAGAACAACAAACTAAATCAAAAAAGCTTAAAGAAAATCGTTCTACTACAAAAACTATGATCACAACCACCAAAGATGGAGGTATTCTAAATAAAAAGGTTACTTCAGTAACAGTTAAAGTAAAATCGGAACGTTTAAAATCTGAATTGAGAAGAAATCTAAGAAATATACCGTACAATGAATCAACCGAAGTAGAAGATTCGGATATGTCTCTGATACAAACACAAAGACGTAAAGGATATCGGCGTGGGGAAAAATCAAAATCAGAATTTGATTTAACGAGCATAAAAGAAACTGCAGCAGGAGCATCTATAATAAATGTTAGAGTACCACCACCACAACAGTTTCAAGATGATTTATTGCCACCCGATGAATTTCGTGATCCGCCAGACACTAAAGAAAATGCTATTAAAAAGACTATAAATACTAGAAATCTAAACACTAATAGCACTACCAAATCCGCTACTAAATCATCGATCACACAACTAACCGATAATTATCAAAGTTTAACAATAATGTCATCACCTTCACTGATAGTACCACCAGCACCACCGCCTCCCCTAAAAGAGATACCACAGCACTCTATAACACCGATAAGACAACCTACAGTTGCTATAGATAATCCCGTCTATCATATATATGAGTCTATGAAACCTATAACAGCTGCCAATATTTTTACAAATAAACCGGTTGTTAGATCTCATAGTATAATTGAAATGAAACGTCCCAAGGATTTTGGTAATTTAAATGCGAAACTTACCCTAGCCTCTACAAATCGTTCGAACCGATCTACGCCCAATGGCTCTACAACAAATAGTCATAAATTATCATTAAATTCTCAGAGTCAACCACAATCTTTGGATAATACCGAAGATGAAAATAAAGAAAATTCCATTAGTTGTCATTCTACACAAGCACCTCCATCCTCGCAGGCTGTAACACGTTCCAGTAGCACTAAATCGCATAAAAAAGCTTCGAAGGGGATTCACGAGTGTAACATATCGTTAATGGAATTTGAAAAATATCGTGAAGAATTTCGTAAACAATTAAAATACAGTGGTAGCATTTATTCAGACTTTACCCGTCTATCTTCGGAACTACCTTATTTTTATATTAGCGATGAATATCGAGCCTTCTCACCGAATGGCATGCATTTAATAATTTGTGTTCATGGTTTAGATGGTAACTCGGCAGATTTACGTTTGGTACGCACCTATTTGGAATTGGGTTTACCCGGTGCTAATTTGGAGTTTTTAATGTCGGAAAGAAATCAAGGTGATACATTTTCCGATTTTGATACCATGACTGACAGGTTGGATTTGAAAATTTAATATTTTTCGAAACGAAAAATTAATGTTCGTTTTCTTTTTTCTTAGACTTGTTGCTGAAATTTTATATCATATTGAAACTTGTGGACTAAATCCAACACGCATTTCGTTTGTAGCACACTCTTTGGGAACAATTATTGTACGCAGCGCCTTGGCACGACCACAAATGCGTTCATTACTGCCACGCCTGCATACATTCCTATCATTATCAGGACCCCATTTGGGTACATTATATAACACTAGCGGACTTGTTAATATGGGTAAGTTTAAAACTTAAGAAAAATTAAAGACCACATTCAAATAAGTAGTAATAAGAGCAAGGAGGTTCAAATGCGATTTTAAATTAAGTTGTCCTACATACCGCTACTATTTTATATGACGGTGACCCATGTTGTCCTGAATATTGAACATTTCGACAAAGAATATCATACGTCTGAAATTTATAGGATGTATCCGCCAAAAAATTTGATTATTTCGCCATTTCGCCTCGGACATACACAAAATATATGTTGCTCCATTTCAATCTCCAATTCGAATATTTTATTGGGGATAGACCATTCATATTTAGGTGATAATTCAGATTTCATTGTACAGTGGACTACCCCTCCATACCCGTTAAAACGTTCCTGTTTCGCTGACATTCCAGTGAGGAGTGAATTTCTATATCATACAAACCCTTAACTTCTTCCTGATATATGCAACATCTAAACTACACACATAGGAAAACTAAAATTGATACTGTTTGTAGAAACGAAGTTATCATATTATGATCCTAGTAATCATAAAGATGATTCTGACTGAACATAATATGGTCACTGAGGACGATTTTATCAACATGTAGGATCATAATATGAACATTAAGATCATATTATGATGGATTAGTATTTCATTTGAGACCATAATTAAAATGTTACTATTTATTATAAAAAGAAAGCACTAATTGTTAATAATTGCATGAGAAAGATGAAAAAATTATTGTGAGGATTCCGATTGTAAAGTATTTCAATTATAATATGAAACTCTTAAACTACTGCGTGGACTTAATACTTTTGCTGCATATTAGTTTACCTGTTCGTTGTCCTTATTTCACTTAGTTTTTGGCACGCAGCTTAAAGTAAATTCGATGCAATCTAAGACAAGTCTCGTAGGAATGTCAGAATACTGTAATGACTTAAGGGTAGCTATCCTGCACCTTCGCCTTTTAAGACACATGTTGTTAGTCGCAACCACATTCAGAAATATCAAAGAGTTCTCCTAAAATAAGAATATTTGCCCATAGGTAGGTCATGATGAAATTCAGGTCAGTTTTAATACCTGAGATAGTTTTTAAGTCCATTATCCGTTCAAAATTAATTATCTCAAAACTAACCATGTTAAAATGTTCTTCATAAGCCTGACAAGTAGGACACATATAAATAGTCTTGCAACCACCACGTATACTATGAAATCGCCTCATTCAAGTTCCTAATCTACGGGAGTCCTAGAGTATCCATACAGGCTTCCTCAGCTATCGTGGTGTAAATCGGTAAATATTAACACAAACACCCCGGTCTATCTGAAGAATTTAGTATCTTTCAAGTAGCCCATCAGTTTTCAGCACAGCGCAAACACTCCAGCGATGGTATGACGTACCGTAGCCAACACCTCGACCTGAATTTTGCAAAGGCCACACAGGAGTACAGTAAAGGTTAAAATGGCATAATTTTCCTACCCACAAGACATATGTACATACCATGTAGTTACCCTTTCATATTCTCGAAATATACGACTTAAATTTCAAGTGTTCTGTTAGGATTCCTATCAGATTGATCAGTTCCCCTTCCCCAACTTTCAGATCCACACAGAACCTTCTTGAGCTCTCCAACATACTCCCTGCCCTAGATCTCTGTGTAAATGTTGATGGCCCACTGCTTAATCTCTGCCATCTTCTACTGAAAAGCTCTTGGACTGTGAAAGTTAACAGAGACCAGTCAGGAGATATGGACATTCAGCTCGTCGGCTCTCTCATTCCCTTTTATACTAAAATGTCCGGGTACCCATATCAAACTAAGACGCCCCTGCAAGAGCAAACGTTCATTTCCCTCTTACAGTTGGAAATCGTCCTCGTCTTTACATATTCCACTGGCAGAGTCCTTATCGCGAAAAAAAACGAATGAACTCCGTTAAAGCAACCACCTATGCCTGAAAAACGGTATTGTGGTCAGGGATTCGGAAGCTCATCCCTATAACCAAATCCCCGCAAAAGATGTGTAGAAATGGATACCATTGGTCCCAGCCAATATTTCTCCATCTATCCACATTTCTCAATCCGGAACAAGAAACTCGCAAATCGCCAGAACACGCTGATCGGCTACACTCATCAACCGAAATGTGCTAGAGGGTCCTTGACCCTCTGATGTTGGGTACGCCGGGCTCCATTCCCTTACGTCCATTCCCCAAGTGTCTCAGTCTGCAAGTTACAAGGGCCTCCTCGTATCCCACTCAAACATCTATTGGGCTTATGGAGAGTATTGTCTCCATTGTTAGCCCAAAAATTAAACTTTCTTTTGTGTATAGTTGCTGCAAAAAAATTGGCAACTCTATAACAAAATTTGGTAACCCTATACAAATTTTAGTTTCCTCAAAATCAAAATTTGTTTTAAATCGGCAAATACGCGAGTTTTAATTCTAATTCGATGTTTAATTTGAAATGAGAAGTACATAAAAATAAACCCGTTAAAATAGCGGAAAAGCTACAAAAAATTTGGTCAAAATTACGTTTTAGAAAAAACCTGCTAAAATTACTAAAACAAATTTTATTTAATTGAAAATAGAAATTTACTCTGCTAAAATCAGCAAAAACTTTTACTTAATATTTGTAACAAACAAAAACTGTAATATCAACAAAATATTTGTTATATTTTCCTTAAATTTTGTTGAATGAAAATAACAGTATAATTTGCTAAAATAAACAAACATGTTTGCTAAAAAATTGTAGACTGCTGATTTCGAAAGGGCAAATTTTTATTTGCATAAAAAAAATCTAATCAATCAACTAATATTTAAAAATTTGTTTGCTGATTTTAGCAGAATAATTTGTTACTTTCAATTGTGCTGAATTGAGCAAAAATATAACTAAATTTTGTAGATTCAATAAATTTATTCTTGCTATTTTTTTCTTACTAATTATTAGCAACATTTTTTAGCACTTTTTCTTGCAACGTCATTTTAAACTAATTTTTAGTAGTTTTACCAAAAATTTTTTACTAATTTTTGATCAATACATGTGGACATTTTATTTAAATAAGAAGTAAAGTATTACTTTTCAATGTCAAAACCGCCGTTTCTCTATTTTATAACAGAGTAAAAAACAAACTTAAGATCCACGATTTTGAAAAAGTCATGATTTTTTGAAAAAATTTTATTTTCAGTTTCGAGATAAATTTTCAATTCCATATTGGACCAGCTGGTTTATTTTACCTATCTGTCTTAAATTTTGCAGAAATGTTCTGAACTAATGCCATTTGTACAATAAAAGCATAATTTGTATTTGTAACTTTCATCCTTGCTAAAACTGTAAATATTTATAGGAAATTTTTTCCTATTTTGTACTTTTTCATTATCAAGAAAGTACTTTGTTAGAACCTTTTCAACAAAAAAATTATTCTATTAAAGCGATTTCTCTAATGCTACTTTTTCGTTCAACGTAGTAATGTATAAATTAATCAAATTTTGTGGTTATTTTGATTTGACAATTATTATTAGAAATTAATAAGTTTGATAACACGGCATGATATAGAAAAAATTAATAGAAATCTGACTATTAAATTTATATATCGGACATGCTGATTTCAATGACGTACTTGATTTATTGATCAATAGTAGATGTGCCCACGTATTATACCAAAAGTACGACTTTGGAGTCAACTTAAAAAGCTATGCTTCCATATAAAATTTTTGAAAAATGGGAAATATATAGTAGAAGCCGCTATATGCAAATGCATTTTTGTTGTCAAAATATAATTGGAAATATTTTGACAACAAAAATTGCCTCTTTCTAAAGAACTAACACTTATTTAGGTCAATTGTTCATCAAGCGTTCATAATCGCAAAATTGTAAAAAAAAAGGTAAAAACCTGCATAAAACGTGAAGCAGTGGTTTAAATATAAAGTTTTGTGCATTAAATATGGGAAATAAATATGAGTGCGCCCCGGTAGGCTAGTTGGTAGCGTGCTGGCTTATCAGTGCGGGGGTCGTGGGTTCGATTCCCACCAGAGGCACTGGTCTGTTTTCGCTACAACGCGCCGAAGGCCATAGTAGCTAGTGCTCGGTTAGGGTAATAGTATATAATTTGTAATTATATGATTATTAATTAATAAAAAAAAAAAAAAAAAAAATTAAATATGAACACAGGTCTTGTTATTTAATTCCATTTTGTACAAGATTTTTATCGAAATGTTTCTTTGTTGAATATCCGAAGTTTGTATCCGGGTCGGACAAAACTTAGCATAGATTATTGATTCACATTAAATTGGGATATGCAAATTTGATGAAAATCGGATAATATTAAGATAAAGTTAACCCTGAAAGTTAAACGCGGGGATCGTGGGTTTAGTTTCCACCAGAAACTCTGTTCTGTTTTTTTAAGAGAAGCAAGGGGATAGAATAAAAATGAAAAATGGCGAAATATGTAGGGCTTCAAATATTGCAACAAAGTAATTGCGCGAGATAATACTTCTCAGCACAGCTGTTGCGCGCCATCTGATGGAGATTTGACAAACTCGTTGATGTATTTGAAAACACGATTCTCTAGCATGTGACCGACCCAATTGACAATCACCCGGTTCTCACCAAAAATTCTGGAGACTGGATAAGCGTTTTGATCGTGATATTATTAAAAACGCAATCTATATCAATAAAAATAGCGGGGGTATTCATTCCCAATTCGAAAGACCTTAATTTACTCATGTTGCCGAAATTTCACATATGGCAAAATCGATATATACGTTAAACTAGAGACCAGAAACTACGTTTTCAGTTTTTCGCCATCACGTCAAAATTAATTTTAAAAGGACTTTAAAGTTTGAATTTTTCAAAAAAATATTAAAGTACTTGTTCTCATGTTATTACTTAAATCAAATAAAAGATGATACAATAATAATTATAGTTTTTCAGGATCAAAAAATTAAATAATGTTCTTAAAAAAATTTCTCGTTCGTAATGTGGGATAAGTGCGTCTAAAATAAAATATTTCTAAAGGCTTAAATGTACTGAAAAATATATCGGAATTTCATCAATCTGATTTTTCTTGCTTAGTTTTACCAAATATTTAAGGTTTTTATAAAAATCGAATATTTTTCTTAGGGAGTTTTGACCTAAAACTACAAAAGATAAATTCCTGATGTAATTAGTAGGAAATAAATTATTTATCACTACAAATTCCTAATATAGATTAATTTTAATTTTATATCGAAAAAAGTTAAAAATAGTGAATAAAAAACTGTGCTTTTGTTACAAAAAAAAATATATACGTGCGAAAATGTTTATATTGAAAACGCATTTTTCAGGTGAAACCCCATATCTGTGCTGGAAAAAAAACTCTAGTGTCTGTTAAAAAATATTTTGTTCACCAGACGCCTAGAGATGAATTTTTACTGATATACTGCAATTTTTATTCATAATTTTTTAACCGCTGAAGCGAGTTTCCTCATTTTTATTGCCAAAATGCTCGGAGAGATGTCCATTCGCGACGAATTTAGTATCATCAAGGATATTAAAGGTTCAAATTTGAAATTTGTGAAATTTTTAATCAAGAAAACTTATAACTCATAATTTTTTAAAAACAGCAAATGTTCTCAACTTTCATTTGATATTAGGGATGAAAAACGGGAAATCCCGGGGTTTGCGGGATTTCATAAATCCCGAATACCGGGATTTTCTTTTTTAAATTCCGGGATTTTTGGTGAATTTTTGGATTTTTTTTCTGTTGTTATAATTTAAGATAAACTACGTTCTTCTTTAATTATCTCATATTTTGTTTTGTTGTTTACGATTCTGAACAAGTAAAAAGCCTAATCCCAGCAAAAAATAGTGCTTACCCAGAAGTGCTTCCGGAAGGCATTATTTAATTACGAAGCGCTTCCAAAGCAAATCCAGAAGGCATGATGTTTGTTCGCGATGTCCCACTTGGTATGTCTCTTTTAAGCAGGCGAAAAGTGCTTAATTCATGTGCTCTTAGAAGCAATAAATTCATGAATTCTCAGGCAATAAGAAGCGAATTTTTTGCATGTTGACAACATTAATACTTCATAATATGCATTTATTGTAAGCATTATTCAATGCTTCAAAGAAAGCATTTTGAGAAGCACAACATAATGCCTTAACTAATTGCTTTATTGTATGCAAGGCGGTGAAGCGCTGTTTTAGAAGCATACAAATGTAGTTACTGCTTACCAAATTCAGGTTATTTTTTTTGCTGTGATGTGTTCATTGTAAAATTGTTAAAAATTTGTGTTTTTTTATGTAAAATTTTAATTAAATAAACGATATTGTGCAATATGTAGTACTGCGTAATTTTTAAGTATTTTTTAAATTTAAAATCCGATATTACTATGTATTGTCATAAATTATGATATCATTAACGCAGGCGCGGATCAAGGAAATGATTTCGGGGAGGGAAGTTATAGTATTTTTGACAAAGTTTCAAATCCTAATTTTATGAAAAACGATATCGTTGGGAAATGAAAAAAGACTATTGTTTTCGTATCACAGGTAATTTCCGTTCGAGATTAGCTAACAATACCTTAGACCGGACAGGGAAAACTATGTCGGAGACACTCGTCGTTTTGTTGAACTTAAAAAAAAGAGAATTTCAAAAATGTGCACTTTAGTATTGTTTTCAGAACATTTTTATCGTCAAAATTACCGAAATTCCACTGCGAAAGGTGCACAGAGAAAACATATTCGTTATGGCAATCGAATTAAATGAGTACAAGTATTTCAATATTTTTTTGAAAGTGAGATTATGAATGACACACTCAATCATGACCTTTCGACAATCTCAGAGTGGAGTCGTGCGAACAGGGTCGATTTTAATGCTCATAAGACCCAATGTTGTAAGTTGACCCATAGGTCTGTGGACTCAACTATGTCATCTGTGTATATGGATGGGATCGTTATTGAGGTTACAGATACTCTTGGTGTTATGGGCATGAGAATACAGTGTGTTGTCCGTTGGACAGATCACATTATTCAAGTATCGAAAGAAGCTTCCAAGTGTCTTGGTTTTCTAAACCGGTGTAAGAAATACTTCACTCCATCTGATCTTCTTACTATATATACCACCTACATCCGCCGAAGATGGAATATAACTCTCATATATGGGCAGGTGCTTCAAAGTCTATTTTTGGGCTTCTGGATCGTGTGCAACGGAGAGCGTTGATGCTTATCAATGACAGTAGGGTTTCGAACTCTATCGACTCGTTGGAGCATCGTCGGAATGTGGGTTGTGTGACTTTGTTCTATAGATATTACCATGGGAAATGTTCTGCTGGGATAAGGCGACTCATCCCGAGGGACCGGGTCTCTGTTTGTACCACCCGCTTATCAAGTAGATCTCATCCGTTTGTTGCCTATAGCCCGGCAAATCGCACAACGCATTACAGAGAAAATTCGTTTTTCAGTCGCACTAGCCGTATGTGGAATTGTCTTCCTGCGGAGGTCTTCCCTGCAAATTATAATTTAGAAAAATTCAAGTCAAATGTCCACAAACAATACTCCCTCTTTCCTCCTCCCCATATCCTATTTTCCTGATATCAACACAATGCATTAGTAGGGGCATTTCCTGAGTGTTGGTTCAACGTAAAAAAAAAATAAAATCATCTATGAAAATGCTCAATTAGAATCATTCCTTGGCACAACAGTTTTTGTTCTGGACAATTACACAAGACAACTAAAAATTCGTTGCAACCAAATTTTTAACTGATCTTATATAATTCGAGAGTGCTGATTCTGAATGTGACAAATATGATTTCGAAAGATCATCCCGAGTTTAGAAGATATAGCCAAAATAAAATATTTTAGACAGATTTAGATAATATGCGAAATTTCATTGAATATAATATTTTGGGATAAATTTTTCTAATATTGACCCATTTAATTTATTTTCATAGAGTAGGATAGCACTATATTTTCAGAATGAATTTTGGTCAATTGCAAAAGTCACATATAATAAAAAAAAAATTTTAGAAAAATTTATAAAATTTATATTTTCGTTTAAGGTATGTGGTTTATGCAGAAATGGAAAAAATCTGGATCTCTATTACAACTCTGTATGCGTGATACATCCGATTTACGCAAGAGTTTCTTATATCGTCTAAGTCAACGCAGCACTCTGCATCATTTTAAAAATATACTACTCTGTGGATCCAGTCAAGATCGTTATGTACCAGCACATTCGGCTCGTTTGGAATTATGTAAAGCAGCCATACGTGATAATTCCAATTTGGGTACAATTTATAGGTAAATCTTTATTGTAATAAAAGAAGTTATTCCAAAAAGAATTTAATCCTTTATTGTTTTAATTTCAGAGAAATGATTCATAATATTATAGCACCCATATTGGCAAGACCGGAATTGACATTAACACGTTATGACGTACATCATGCTTTACCACATACGGCCAACACTTTAATAGGAAGAGCAGCCCATATCGCGGTATTGGATTCGGAATTATTTATTGAGAAATTTCTATTAATAGCTGGTCTAAAATATTTTAGTTAGCGTATTTAACTAAAATAATTTTCAAATTTTACAAGGGAAAACAATTTAATCGAAATAGTTTAAACAGGGTAAAAACAAAATTCACAAGTCCGCTAATGAAATATGCCTAAGAATTGCAAGCATTTTTTTTTTATAAATAAGGAATTTAAAAAAAAAAAACAAACAAAATTAAACTTCTGATAGAATTGACTTTTTTATATAATAAAACAAGATTTACAAGTAGAGAGTAGTTAACGAAAAACTTTTTTTAATAAAGATTATTAAAAAACAAAAATTTCAAATATTAAAAATCAAAAAAAAAAAAAAAATAAAACTTTTTAAAATTAAATTTAAAAAATATAAATTATATACTCAAATGTTAAAAATTGTAATGTTGTTGAGATTTATGAAGTATAGAGAAAAAGTAAACGATTTTTGAATAGTTATAGAAGAGATTTAAAACAAAAAAAAGATTTAGAACTAAAAAGGAATTTATTAAAATTAAATAATTAGAACGAAAGCAAAGTAAACTCAAAATGAAAGATTTACAAAACGAAAAGACATTATTATAATTTTAAACTAAAAATTTTCTTTCAGTGTATTGTATTATGTCTTGTATGATTCTATTTTTATTTATTTTATTTATCTGTCTTAAAAAGACCCAGTAATGCAGGTTTTTTTACACTAAAGTGTAAAATTGTAGGTGTCAATTAGTGTTTAAAATAATTTATAAGTACATTAGTTGTTTCCCTTTTATTATATACAAATTAATTTTATCTTTGACCTTAACAAAAATGTGTTCTCTTGTTGTTCTTTTTTTTACGCAGAGAAAAATATGATTTCAGAGCATCAAGGAAAGTCGATTTTATCATAGTATTATCCTAACGATAATAAATATGATCCTAACTGATCATTTCATGATCACTACGGATGATATTATAATAATAAATAATCATATTATCATTAAACTAGTTTACAGCAAAAATGCGACAAACATGCGACTATTTTTTTATTATTATGTATTTAGGCCTCCTAAAACCGAAAATCTCAATAAAAAAATGTTATTTAGTTTTTGAAATATTTTTTTAATTTTTAACTAATTTGACTATTTTAACTAGATGCCGATTTAGGATCAAGCTGGTTCGGTCAGTCAAATTGCAACACAAATATCATTAAGTGCGCAACATATTTTTTGAATATTGGTTCTAATTCGATTCAGTAGTTTCGGACCTATGTCGAAATTACACGGAAAATATATTTTTTCGGCAAAAGTTGGAAAAAATGGAAAATTTTGAAAAAAATATATATGATATTTGTCTTGCCATTAAAAACAGTACATCAACAAATAACAAATTAATTTCCGAAGCAAATCTATGGATAAATACCAAAGTTTTGACCATTTATGTAAAATTATCCAAATTTAAGATTTTCTCTATTTTTATACGAGTTTTTTGTTATTCTGAGGCTACATGTCGCAAATTTTCAGATATTGTGATAAAATTTGGTACACTGACATATAATGGCCAAAGGACAAAACTTTCTCATTTTCGGTCAAATCTATACATGTTTAGACCTAGCGCCCATATAACGCGCCTCCCCTAAAAAAATTGGCTTTTTTGCTTTTCCACACGCTGCAGGCCACAAATATTAAAATATTTTAATGGAATGTTTACATACTTGCCTAAATTGACCCAAGGACAACACCTTTCGATTTTGGTTGGAATCGGTCTATGTAAAGTCCCATATAACTGTCCCACCACAAATATTTAGATATTTTGAACAAATTTGTTATACCGACCTATATCGGACCAGGGACAAAGCTTTTTGAGATTGGTTAGTCAGTCCGTGGTTACACCTTGTTAGTGAACATGGTATTAATAAATGTTAAAAATAATTTAAAAATAGGTGGAGGCCGGGCTCCAATTGTAGGATATATTACACAATTCTCACCAGTTCGGAAATTTTAATGGGCGTATGTTAATATTTACCTAGAAACAGATAAGCATGTATAAAATCAATACCAAATTTCGATTTTGCCTGATGATCCCAAATCGATATATAGTCAAAACAGGAGAGACCAAAAATAATTTTTTTTTAAAGTCACAAAAACATATGGACTAAATCGTTCTTTTAAATATTGCACTAACATAATCAAATAAATTGCAAACCAAAATTGTGCAAATATTTTTTTTTATCTCTATATATATGTATATAAAATACAATGTTTGTATGTTTGTCCTCTATAGACTCTAAAACTATCCAACCGATTTGGCCCAAACCGGTTTCATTTGAAAGGTTATAGTCCAAATTAGGTTTTCGGCTATATATATTTCAAGTGGGCGTGGCCCCTCCCACATAAATTGAATAACATCATATATCTTGACTATTGTGATAGCAAGAGTTTTGAAACATTGCAGTATCCCATATGTTACTGATTTGAATAATCAGGAAAAAAATGGGCGGGATCGGACTAGTGGGAGTGGCAGCTCCCATGCAAAGTAAATATTTAATATCATATATTTACAGTACTATAATAGCCATAGTCTTAGAAATTTGTGCACGTTGATTATATTATGAATAGACATGGGAAAATTGGGCGGGATCATACCAGTGGGCGTGGCAGCTCCCATACAAAGTGATTATTTAGCTTATATACAAAATTAATATTAATATTAAATATCTAGGGTTCTATATTAGCTATATAGCCTTCAAATTTTGTACGTGTCCATCAATTACAAATATTAGTAGTCAAACTGAAAATGGGCGTAATGGGATAAATGGGCGTGGTACCAAAAGCAAAAAACAAATAAGCATTAAAATAAATTATCACATTCAAGACGCGTTGGGCTTCCCATGAAATTACAAATTTTAAAATGATTTACTAATGTGAATTTATTTTTTTAATTTTTTATTTGCGTAAAAGAAATTTCTTGATTTAAAGAATTAATTACAATTAAAATTTGAAGGCAAAACAACGTTTGCCCGGTCAGCTAGTTTACTCATAAAATTCCAGTAATATTTTTGATTTTTATTTTAAAATGATTTATAAAAGTTGTTTATTGATTTTTTTGAAACAAGCAAGTATTGAGTTTTTTAAATTGTAAAAAAAAATACAAATTAAAACAATTATTATTCTGCTCCGTACGTTGGTGAAATATGCGGGTTAATTTGCATTTAATTAATAGCTAAACCAAGTTGATAACTAGTCGACAATAGCATGATACTTGTACCGCTGCATTTAGTTCTTCCCGAGCTTTTGATTTTTTTTATAAATGTTATGTACTAAAATGGTAAAAAAAATTATAAAATAACACTTATTATTATTGAAAAAAATGAAATCATATTTTTGAAATGTTTTTGTTTGATTCGAAAGCATAAATCAGTAAAATAAAATTAAAAATATTTAAAAAAGGAATATTCGATGAACAAAAATTTTTTTAAAGTTTTAACTGTTATCAAAAATTAAAAAACTAAAATTAAAAAATATTTCAAAAACTACCTCAGAAAACAAAATTATTGCGATTTACGGGATTAGGAGGACTAAATGCATAACAAAAGAGTTGTCGCATGTTTGTAACATAACATTTTTATATAAATTTCTTGCCAACCGCGGGGCCCGAAGGCCCTCTATTGGTCCTGAACCATTCTGTGGAATACCTGAGGGTTATGTTAAGGAAAGGCTCAGGGCATGGAGAGAGTCTGAATTCTCTGGTTACTGGGAAAACTCTCCTGGTCAGCGCCAGGCTAAGAGATTGATCTCTTTTTCCAGTAGGGGGTCGAGGCGACTCTTGTCGCTTGAAAGGGGGGGTTTGAGGACCCTGGCGTCGTATTTAACTGGACACTGTAATCTCAGATACCATCTGCACAGGAAGGGTCAATCGGACACGGATATGTGCAGGTTTTGTGAGATGGTGTATGAGACCTCGGAGCATGTTCTCT
>JAEKOY010000470.1:0-25000 GCA_021234595.1 Delia radicum
TAATGGAACCACATTTCATTTGAGATATAAAATGATTAGTTTCACGATCTAAGGCTGTTTTTTGTCGTCGACCCCCGGTTCCGAGTTACGGACCTCCAAAGTTTGGATTTCAAATTCTTTGTATCTTCGACATTTGTAATCGGATCGAAACAAAATATATATCATTTGAAAGCTAATGGAACCACCTTTCATTTGAGATATAATACTTCCATTTCCATTAAACCATTAAGCGTCAAATTAAAAGTTATTTTTTAACCAAACTTTTTGGTCTCGATATTTGACTAACGTAAAGGTATTATTTAATTGGAGCTGAAACTTTCAGCTTTAATTAAATATATTACATTCCACTTTAACCCTTCTAATACCGCAGATATTAATAGTTATATTCGATATTAAATGTTCTTTATTTTTATAATATAAATAACTTTATTAAAATGCTAATTTTAAAAACAAATAGATTAATTAACCCATGGCAAACCATTGTTGCGAGTGCGCAAAAAATCAACCATATATGGAAAGAAAAAATAAAAAAGCTTTTGCTCAAAAAAGCCACTAACTTATTTATGGAAAAACTTACGCAGAAAAACTTTCCTCAGGGAAGCTGTGCTTTTGACATACTGGACTAGAAAACCACTAAGCCCGGCCGATGGCCTGCTACGATTAAAAACTTTGCTCAGCAAAGCCATTAATTTATTTATGGATGAGTTTTACATAAAAAAAACTTTCCTCAACGAAGCCGGGCTTCTCTAATAGTTGTCACATCAAATGTTAATCTTTATTTTTAGGAGGCAACCTAATACAAGTGTTCCTTAAATTAAAAATACCCAGCCAGAAAAATACGGACGACAAAGCTTTGGCTCAGTGCTTTCAACGATGGTATGAGCGTTGGTGGAGAGTTGGATTTCGGAAGGTTTATGTGTTTTGCCAACCCCAAAATGATAACACTGGGCACTGCTTGGCCGTTTCTTTTTTAAAACGTCGCCAGTACCATAATCATAGTTTTAAAACTTTGGCAAAGCATTGGTAAAATAGCTAATAAATTAATAAAACAAATGGTGTACTTATTATAATTTTTTAAAAAAATTTTGTTTTTATTATTTAAAATCATATTAAAGAAATAAACATACAAATTCAATTTCTGCAATGTAAAATAAAATTAAATTTTAGAAAAGTCAGTATTTCGAATTTGTAATTTTTTATAGAGAAATTTGAAATGTATAAAACAAATAAAAAAAAGTTTTCCATTTAAAATTGGAAAAATTTCATTTCATATTTTTGTCATAAGTTAACACTAAAGAAAAAATTTAAAAAGATGTCCTAATTAAGTAAAGTTTTTGTACAAAAACTATAAAACTTGTGCTGACTATACTAGGGACCTTAATTTCCTCAACTTAAAATCATAAATTACAATTTAATTTTAAGTTTTCCTAATCTTGTAGTTTAAAATTGTATAAAGATTGTAAATTAAGTAAATCGAACGCTGGCAAAACACTTTTAGCGCTTGAAACATAAAACATATCGCTCATTTACTGTAAGACTGACATAACTCAAAAAAACACGATTTTGCAGAAAACGAGTTTAAAGTTTTCAATCTATATCTGCCTCGCTTGTCCCTTTCTCAATTTATTGGTAACGTTTTTTATAAGAATTGGGTGTTAATGTATTTTTCTAATTTATTTGAATGATTGTATTTCTCTAATGGAAAACAGTTTTTGTAAACCCTTTGTATTTGCTGATGACATTTAATTACTTTATAGTACAGTCTGCAGACACCCTCAGTTTTCGGAAACTTTGCTAAACAATCATATGGATTCAATGCCGACATGGATGCACGTTAACTGTTTGGAAATCAATCCTAGCAAAACAAAAGCAATGAACTTTCGTTTACAAAATTGGAATGTTATATATCCAAGAATTTCTGTTAATGAATGTGATATTGAGTATGTAAATTCATTAAAATGTCTCGGTATTATATTATATCCGAATCTTAATTTTGATAATCATGTAAACTCTCTAACCAATAGAACTTGCCTTATATTAAGAAGATTGTACTCGCTTAAATCTTATACACCTCGCCATGTTAGAAATCACTTAGCAAACTCCTTAATAATGTCTCAAGTCAACTATTGCCTCGAAGTTTTTTCTGGTACACTGACATATAATTTATATAGAATAGAGAAAATTGTTAGAAAAATTGTACGTTATATATATAATGTAAAGATATTTGAGCATAATTATGTTTCAGAATTAGTTCCTATTTTCTTACGATGCAGTCCTCAAAAATACTTGGATTTACGTATTCTGCTACATTTTTATAAAATCATGAAATTAAGAAAACCCGAAATCCTTGTAAATGAATTTTCTTTTATTAGTTCAACACGTAATGTTCAAATTGACGTACCTCTTGGACATCTTGCAATTTTCGATCGCTCTTTTATAGTACGAGTTCATCGTGCTTGGAATCATTTACCAAATAATCTAAAACTTTTTTCATACTCATATTCCGCTTATAGAACTAAACTTCTGGAATTTTTTTAATAATAATAATTAAAATTGATATAATAACGGTGAATTAAATATCATCTGGTTATAGGTAAATATTTTTATTAATTTTTGTTACAATATTTATATGCCTGGGGAGCCAATTTGTTAGGTATTCTTATTAAAAATAAGTTATATACATATAATATATGCATATATACATGTACAAATAACATAGATATTTATCTTACAATACATGTATAATTGGATATGAAGGCTTTCTTTGTATTGATATTAAATAAATAAATAAAATAATGTATTTTTCTCTTAGTCAGAGTTGTGTGCGAATTCGATAATTATCGAGAGACCCATGGGTAGCACAGTTTCTCTATAAAGTATATACTCTTTGCACCTACTTTAAAGAAAAAATAAAATATATTATCCTCCATATCGAAAAGTATACATGATATTTATATGAAATGTTTACACAATATAAAGCATGATGTAACTAATAAATCTGTATCATTAACTCAAAAATCGCATTTTTTAACTTATGACAGTCTTAAATGAGCGATATGTTTTATAAGATTGCCACTTTTCACCAAAGAATTTTTGGCAAAACGTAATTATTGTTAAGTCAAGTATGCTAGTGCTACCCGTTTTTAAAAGTTAGTTAGCGCTTGTTTTCCCGGTATTCCCGATATAAAGTTCGATCTTAAAGTGTTATAAAAAAGATAGTTTTGCATTTTGGGTAATTTGTTGAATTTAAATCAACTTATCTTTACCCAACAAAAAAAAAAAAAAAAGTTGAAGTTTGTACTTGTAAAATTATCGCAACAACATAACAACCCAATTTTAAAACCACTAATTTAAGCACCACAACATAAACTGGTTCATACACACAAAAATACTTCTTCTAATCCAAAAAAAGTTGTTTAAGAGTAGTCAAACTACTGACAACATAGGACATCCAGTATAAAATAAATCTGTGTTTGAGCTATCTTGTAACTACTCCAGTGACGTAGAATGCTGCTTGGAGTGGTTTCTAAACTAATTTTTGTAAGGTCTATTTTGCTGGGTATTGGATATTCACAACATTACATTAAATCACAAATTTTTTTTTTTTGCAAAATTAAAATTTGTCAACGTTTTTGAGTAAAAATATTTTAAGCTTGTGGTGTCTGCGATTAACGGCCATTCCCTCTTTTGACGAACACATTGTATTAATAAAGTTTTTGTATAGAACTTTAAAAGTTTTCAACATGCTCTCGAATAAGTACCAAAAAATTGCTCTCGAATAAGTACCAAAAAATTAGTTATGCTACATAACCTCATAGATACGCGCAATGGCCGATAATATCCAGGCACCCCTACAATAAAATGTTTTTCTTAACAATATATCCTTATTTTATTAAATCGGAGATTATCACATGAAACACCCTCTCAAAAAAACGTCGTCTATAGTTTTGTATTTGAGCGATAGTTTGTTAGGACAATGCTTGAGATTATATACCAAATGAAATATATTACCTCGCCAATGATACCCATAATTATTAAATCCGTTTGTAATTTAAGAAGATATATGCAAAAACTTCCTGAAATAGGTCGTTAAAGAAAAAAATCTGAAAACTGGATCTAAACTAAACAACCATTTTCTTTTGTCTTTATTCTATTTCCACTATTTTCTTACTCATTTTAGAAGAAACATTATGTTTTCTCCCCGAAAAACTCAAATACACCGTAGGACGTCTTGGTGCAGATCTTGAACTACAAAATGACATTTGTGTAAGTCGTGCGCATGCTGTTTTTCATTTGATTCAAAACAATACAGACATACATTTGGAATTGGAAGATGTCGGCTCTAAATATGGTACTTTCCATAATGAAGGCTTAGAAAATAATACTCCATTACAAAAAGGACATAAAGTCGTTTTAAAGGACAATGACTTAATACGTTTTGGTCGTATGCAAAATGTATGGAAAGTTCACTGCATGAATATAAATACTGTGACATCTTCCTTGAATAACGATGACAATGAAAGTGTTACATCACACGTAACATCATTGGGTGGTAAAATTCTTGAACAATGGTCTTCAATGTGTACACATTTGACCATGAAGGAGCCATCGATAACAATGAAATTATTGCATGCATTAGTTGATCAAAAACTGATCGTTACACCAGAATATTGGAAAGATTTATTAAATGCTATACGAAACAAAAAAACTCACTTACCAAAGCCAGAACTATATACACCTTGTTTTGGTGATGATGATATAAAAGTTGGCGCTAAACCCGAGAGACGTCATTTATTTGAAGGTACAACAGTTGTATTCTTGAATCGTAAACATTTTGATATGTATAGTCCTATTGTTAAGGCTGCCGGTGGAGTGTCTAAAGATCTTAATTCCGGTGTACAAAAGGCTTTTTTGATTAAAAATAATGTCGTTGTAATACAGTATACACCGTCGACACAAACTCAAAGTTCTCAAACCATCAGTTCAATTGCTGGTAAGTTTATTATGGATCGTTTTTGTTTTCTTTAAAAATTTTAACAAATTTAAATTAATGACTTTATTAAATAATTGAGCTCTAGGTCACGATTGTATTTATAAAATATCCTTTATTATTTTATATATCTCCAATATTTCGTCATTCTTTGAATGACATCTTCAGGGAGTCTAAAATTGTCCAATAATAATACAATATTAATATAAGGTGGCGCAAAAATAACCTTCCGATGTTTTTTTTTTATTATGTATAGCATTTTCTGATAGGAGGATTACTTTTGCGCCACCTTATACATATAAAGAAACCATATTATAACATAATAACAATTTTTTTTTTATATATAATACATTAACATATAACGCAAACATAACGTCAAACTAATATTACCAACTTAAGATTTGTAGGGTACAAAACATATGAAAATAAATGCTTACATGAACAACAACAAACAATATTAAAAACAAAACTTTTTTGCCGCTGCCCTCCACTCTGGTCAACACAACATTTACAACTGTTTTTTGTTAATTTTTTTTCATATTCGTTTGTTTACTAAAAATCTAAAACTCTTTCCAATGTTCTCAGTGTCTGATTTGAAATTCATACGTTGTGTAGTTGGTACTTTCATTATGTTCATTTGAATGTTATACTAAAGCATGATATGAGGCTTTGTCAATTCTTTTGATTGCATTTTTTGATAAGAAGAAACTATTAAGCAGAAATACAATAATTGTATTAAAAAGATTATTCAACAATATTATTGATTGATGGTCAATTCTATTATTTAGATTCAAATAATAGCATCTATTTACTCGTTTCGCCGGTTTTATTCAGTCTTCAGGAGAATTTAATTTTTTAGATTTTGACAATAATTTAATAAAAAACTAAATATTTATAAAAAATGAATTAATTTTTCTTTTTCATTGAGACTTTAATTTTAACTAATTTATATAAATTTTAACTGATACGAAAAATTTTATAATTTTTAAATTATTTAAATTTCGAAATATATCAATTAGACTACACCATTTCAAGATTAATGTTGACAGTAAAAACAGAGTTTCATCAATTGTAAAATGATGTTCAGATTACTAGGATATATTTTAGCAAATATAAAATATTTTCCAGTAATTATCACCGACAGGTTTTTAATATAATTTGCAAATTGAACAATCATTTGTAATATAACTTATATTTTTGTAAATGAGAAAATATCATTGCAGTTCAACTAATATGAAGTCTAAATATCCATAATCAGTTATAAGTATACGGAGTCACATGCAAATCAGGCATTCTTACGGTACAATAGTTCAAAAAACGTAAATGAGTAATAAAAACCGACATTTATCAAATGCCAATGATACATTTTTACAGTTAATTGAAAATATCCATTGTTAATTGTAAAAATACACTGTCAATTGTAAATATCCATTGACAGCTGTCAATTAATAAATTTGAAAACAAAAACTCTATAGATTATTTGTTAGGAAAATATCCTAAAAAAGAAATATAGAGTATGGCCTCGAACTTGAATAATTTTCATTTTCATTGCACAATTAAAGGTCGAAAAACCATAATTTTCATATTTAATAAAAATTATATCAAACTTGTATAAAAGACAAAGTACGGTCTTGTTTACTCCCCCTTTACATCTTGTTTTTAAACAAAACAAAACAAGTGTGAAATAAAAAGGAGAGAAAAACAAAAAGCGTGTATTATATATCAACCAAAGGTAGAGGGTGCACATAACAAACAGGTTTTCAAATTATTTTTGATCAATGGTGATAATCTTTAACTTCGAGTTATCATTTAGTGAGAAAACTAGTTTATATGAATTTTTGATGTTTTGCTATTTGATGTTTTGCTATTTGATGTTTTGCGTACTTCTTTCAAAACGTGTTCTGATGATGGAAACTTAGAAAATTCCCGAAATAGATCTATCAACACATTCCAAAAACTCTATAGATTATTTGTTAGGACAATATCCTAATATAAATATCGAACTTGAATAATTTTCATTGCACAATTAAAGGTGGAAAAAACATAATTTTTATTTTTAATAAAATTTATATCACACATCCATTGTCAATTGTAAATATTTGTTGTCTGATGTATTAAGTCAGAAAAACCGCCAAAGAACTTTAAAATGTAATAAAACAAAGATGAATTTTTTAAATTGACATGAAATTTACTTTATTCGAAAGATAATCTTCTGACATTATAATTTAAATATGACTTCGGGCATATGACCGCCACGGCTGGCTCGGACGTAGTCTAATCTGGAGGTCCAATTTTCGATGACTTCTTCCAACATTTGTGGCCGTATATTGGCAATAACGCCGCGAATGTTGTCCTCCAAGTGGTCACTCGTTTCGGGCTTATCGGCGTAGACTAGCAACTTCACATATCCCCACAGAAAATAGTCCAGCGGCGTTAAGTCGCACGATCTTGGAGGCCAATTCACGGGTCCGAGACATTAAACTATGCGGTTTCTTCAATTACTCAATTGTGTGATATGTTGCGGCGTCTTGTTGAAACCTCAGCTCCTGGACATCATGGTTGTTCAATTGATGAACAAAAAAGTCAGTTATCATGGCTCTATAGCGGTCACCATTGACGGATAGACAGATTTGGGTCTTCCTCTACGATACGCTCTACAGCAGCAATGACCGCTTCTGTACGCATTGTACGACGTCTCTGTGGATGCATATAGTTAATCGAATTAATTGCTCTGATGGACGATTATTTTGACCGTAAAATGGACGTAGTGCGCGATATGTATTGCGAACAGAAGCATGATTTTAAAAATAAATTTGCACACTTTGGAAGCGTTGTTCAGGCGTCAGTCTATTCATGTTGAAATGCCAAAGCAAACTAAACATACATCACTTGACAGCTGACAAAATGGCCACCAGTTAAAAAGTGTTGCCAACTTAAAGTTCTATACCTGTATAAAAAACACCCTTTATAACATTGCTTTCGAAAAAAAATTCAATTAAAAATGTGATTTGATATTCGGCAGATGTAAGAAGTAAAAATCGGTGAAAAAAAGTCAATGAGAAAATTAAACATGCAATCATCTCATCTCTGCATTTGCGTACACTCCAATGTTATGGCAGGAGGCAAAAGTTGTCTTCATACCTAAACCGGGACAGGAGAGTTATGCGAACCCAAAGGTTTATCGGCCGATAAGCCTAACTTCCTTTTTACTCAAGACCATGGAGAGGTTGGTGAATGGCATGGTTAAGGGTCAAATCCCTAGGGAATTGCTTAGGTTCGGACAGCATGTCTACTTGAAGGGGCCCTCAGTGGAAACGGCTTTTCATGTGGAGAGATCTTTTGATCTGAACTGTTTCACTTTAGCTATTTTTATTGATAGAGAGGGGGCTCTTAATAATGTCTTGACCGATGTGCTTATCCAGTCTCTAGACCAGTTTGACATTCACCGGAACATAGTAGCCTGGGTCGGTCATATGTTAGGGAATAGGTGGATAAATTGTAAGGCAAATGGCATAGGGATCAGAGACAGGATTAACCGTGGAACACCTCAGGGGGGTCCTATCTCCACTCCTATGGGTGATCACGATTAATAGTCTCTTGAGGATTATATCCAGTGAAGGTTTCCAATCTGTCTGCTACGCGATGTGGCAATACTTTTAAGGGGGGAGAATCTTGGATATCTATGTAGGAGGGCATCTTATGCAGGAGCCTAAATGTCAATCCGGACAAAACTGAAATATGCCTTTTTTACTAGGAAGAGGAAGATTATTGATTTTGATGAACCTATCTTCCTGGTAAAAACGGTTAAAATCTCCGATAGGGTCAAGTATCTGGGGATTTTTCTTGATAGGAAACTATCCTGGAGGGATCATAATTTGGCCAATTGGGGTACAGGTGAAGTACGAGGCCGCTTTGAACCGCCCGGGGATCCACTTTTACACGGATGGGTCGAAACTGGACGGGAGAACCGGTCAGGGCTTCTATGGCGCTGACTTCAATGTACGTAAATGCTTCCGTCTTCCTGACCATAATACCGTACTACAGGCGGAGATCACCGCTATTGCGGAGTGCATTAGGCAGTTGAATATCATGGGATTGACCGTTGATATTGTGATTTTCTCGGATAGCCAAGCGGCTATCACTATCTCTGTGAATGCCCGGCGTTTGCCGGGATCCGGGTGGAAATACTATCCATTGAACCAATATCTACATTGGGGGATCTTAGGGGCATTGGATGGAAGAGGTTGATCAATTTCGTCAGTGCGACTGAGTTCCTGGGGTAGGAATAGGACATGTGACCGATTTTTAGAGCGCACAACAAGCGGACATTCTGGCTTAGGTGTAAGTCCTTAGCGACTTGAGTCGGATTAGGAAAGCATTTCCCTTCTCCGGATCACTTTATCGACCTAACCTAAACTATGTATGAATTTATATCTTTTTGCTAGTTTAAAATTTTATTAAGCATAAGAAATTACATAGTTTTATGTGTGTAATATGCATAATGCGTGTTTTGGTGAAACAAATGTATGGGAAAACATGCACAAAACATGTTTTGGTTCAAAACACGCGCAAAACACAAAACACGTGGGTAAATAAATCTTGTATTGTTAATACAACACCCCCTATTAAAATTTGCACTACGGTGATATTCGAAACCGCGTGTTTTCAAGCCTTAAAACCGAGGAAAATAATTCGGTTTGTAATAAAAAATATCAATAATTATCAAAAAACATATTGTTTCGAAATTTTTTAACACAAATTTTGTTTAAAAAATTTAACGTGTTTAATATTAAATACAAATTCATTACTCCGAAAAACCAACAAATACACATGAAATTGCATATTATTTAATCATGAATTTCGAAAAGAGCTCATCTCCAATTGTTTTTTAAACTGAGAATGTTCTTAGTGTTCTCACACATAAACTTATAGATCAACGATAAAATTCACTATTAAACCACTCACCAGGTACAATAATCATTTCCTGTATACAACATTGGTTTATTCCGGTGTTTAATAAATAAAAGTATTCCGTTTAAAGTATTCCATTTAAAGTATTCCATTTAAGTGCAAACGTTTTAAATATTTATTCTTGGTAAGGTTTCTGTAACTAAATTCTAGGAAAAAATAATAAAAAAGGTTTCAAAATGGATTTCATTTTATTTATTAATTCAAAAAGGGCTAATTGGTCCAAATGTAGCAATAAGAATTTAAAATTAAGTATATGATTTAAAAAAAAATATGAAAAATAATCGTAAATTATTAAAATTATAGTGAGTGATTAAGCCACTGCCTTAGTTTGCGCTTAAACGTAGCACTTGCAACAACAAAGCTTTTAAGATGTCCATTTGACGAATTCCAGACTCTAGTTATTAATTAATATTAATATATATTAAGAATTTATACGATTGAAAACTATCTATAAATCTAAAGTTTTCAACAATGTAACCATTGCAGTTCGCTTTAATTAGCTTGTAAAACAATAACAAGATTCTCAGTTTTATAAAATTATCAAAAGAAAAACTAAGAAAATCCAACACAAACGGAGAGACAATCTGGAAATATATCTAACTATACGGTTAAATGTAAGATGAAGACGTCTAAGAATATTACTGTTAGTACCCGTAAATACCTCCAAAGCATAAATTAACTGGGACATAAGAATAGCACTAGCACTAGGATTTAATTCCATTATTTAAATAATGAAATTTCAATAAATATCGTATAAAAATTAATATTTTATAAATTTTAATTTATTTTTAGACATTATTTTAAAATTACAAAAATAATCGCGTTTTTTAATTTTTAAATCCGGGGTTTTCCAATTTTTCGGTTTTAGCTATTATATTCAAAACATGAAATATTATTTATTGAGAATTCAAATTTTGCCTTAAAACACTTATCGAAGTTATTGAATGGTACACTCATAGAAATAAATCTGTAAAATAGCAGAAAAAGCTACTAAAAAAATAGGAAAGTGTCTGCGGAGGAGGACACGTGGGGCCACGATCTGCATTCTATCTGACAGCCAGGCGGCACTTGGTGCCTTGAGGGCTCAAGATGTGTCGTCTGGTCTGGTTAAGGAATGTATCGACTCTCTAAATCATCTAGGATTTAACAACTCCTTGACACTGGGCTGGGTTCCTGGCCATGAGGGGCATGAGGGCAACGAACGGGCTGACTGTTTAGCCAACTGCGGAGCTCGTCGACAATTCATTGGCCCTGAACCCTTCTGTGGCGTACCCAATGGGTATGTCAGAGAGAGGCTCAGAAGATGGAGGGAGTCGGAGTTTGGGGCCTATTGGGCCAGATCGCCTGGGCAGCGACAGGCTAGGCTTTTTATATCTCCCTCTGGGGAGAGGTCGCGGAAACTCTTGTCTATGACGAGGGGCGAACTAAGGACCGTGGCGGGTTACCTCACGGGACACTGTGGCCTTAGGTATCAATTGTATAAGATGGGACGATCCTCTACGGATACGTGCAGGTTTTGTGAATTGGAACCCGAGATCTCAGAGCATGTTCTCTGCAAATGTCCGAGGCTCTCCGATATATATATATATAGATTCCTGGGATTCCTAGTTGGAACATAGGGCCAGTACAAAAGCTTTCCATTGACTTCTATCTTCGGCTAGTCTTTTTGCTTCTCCCCATGAAGTTCTGGCTGAAAGCAGTTCATTTTTTATTTGGCGCCTCCATGTATTTGCGGGTCTTCCTCTACGTCGGCTGCCCTGTGGATGGTAATCAAGAGCTTTTCTTGTGACGTCGTCATGGCTTTTTCTAAAGGTATGACCCAGCCAGTTAAACTTTTTCAAGCGAATATATAACATGATTTGATTTTTTTGGGTTTTTCGCCATAGATCATTATTTGAAATTGTTGTAGGCCAAAAAACACGTAGAATTCTTCGCAAACAGCGGTTAACAAAAACCTTTAGTGCATTTGAGTCTTCACTTGTTATGTTCCATGTTTCACATCCATATAGTAAAACTGATTTTACATTCGAATTAAAAAGTTTTATTTTCGTGCGAAGAGTTATACGATTGGACTTCCACACTTTAATTAGTGAGCCAAATGATTGATTTGCTTTGACAATGCGGTAAGCTATATCTTCTTTACTACCACCGGATGTAGTTATTATACTAGCGAGATAGCAAAACTTGTCTACATCTAGTAGTGGGTGATCTAAAATTTTTAGAGGCTCGGTTTTGTTGGTGTTAATACGCAATGTTTTTGTCTTAGATATGTTTACCTTAAGACCAGCTCTGGATGCATTTTCAACAAGTATATTTAGTTTGGTTTGCATGTTATTGAAGTTATGTGACAGAAGACATATGTCGTCGGCATAATCTAAATCATCTAATCTGCCCTGCAGCCCAAAATCTATGCCACGATCACCTTTCATCGATTGTTCCATTACAATATCAAGAACGATGTTAAAAAGAAGTGGGGAGAGCACGCATCCTTGTCTTACTCCTCTTTCAACTGGAAATTTATTGCTTATAAGTCCATCATGTAATACACGACAGGATTCCTTATCGTATAAACATCTGGTTAGTTGGATCAGGTGTTCTGGAATCCCTTTACATCTTAAAGCAAGCCATATGGCCGGTTGGTGTAACGTGTCAAATGCCCTTTCCAAATCTATAAAAAGCAAATATAATGCAGACCTCCACTCGACTGATTCTTCTACTATTATACGAAGACTGCTGATATGGTCTATACAAGATTTACCTCTCCTGAAACCAGATTGTACGTTGCGAAGTTCTGGCTCAATAGTAGCAGAAATGCGTTTGTTTATTATGTGGGCAATGATATTGTTTGTCATGTTTAAAAGTGTGAGACCTCTCCAATTTTTTAGCTCAGCCAGATTACCTTTTTTTGGAATCTTAATTATTAGACCTTCTTTAAGTTCATCCGGTAGATGTTTATTTACCCAGAAATGCTCTATTAGCGGTTTAAGTAACTGGGCTGTGGTTGTGCAATATACCTTTAGCAGTTCCGGTGGTAAATAGTCGGGGCCTAGAGCTTTATGACACTTCAGAGAAGTAATTGCAGATTGGATCTCTACAAAGTCAGGTGGCTCTATGTCGATATTTTTAATACGCGCCTGATGTTCTGTTTCAGTACAGTTGCATATCATCGAGTTTGTTGTGCTATTGTCGTTAGATAGCGTATTTCTGTAATGGTCTTCCCATAGTTTTACTTGCTCTTCTTTGGAGTACACCAGCTCATTCCTAGAATTCTTAAAAGGTTTGGTGTTGACATGCTTGCCGTCTGTTAGTGTTTTTGTTATTTTATATAAGTCTCTTGTTCTCATCGTCGCACTGGCCTTTTCAGCTTCGATGGCTAGATCGTCAGCAAACTTTCTTTTGTCACGCCTTGCACTTCGTTTGACCTGCCGGTTGGCATCGTTATATTTCTTTTGCAACTCCGATTTTAATTGGCGAGTTTTTGCGATAGGAGGGTGCGTTATTTTGGTGGTCGAATAGTGACGCCATCGGACGTTTGGAACTGTTTACCTAGTAGGATAGTTGGCTTCGTAGGGAGCCTGAACCTATAGGGTGTATTCGCTGGCAGCACAAAATACCAACTCTGGTCGCGGTGTATAGTGCCACTCTAGTATAATCTACTAAAAATAGTTAAAACTGACGTTGCAAAAAAAAAATCCCCTTTATATTAGCAAGATAGAAATAGCAAAAATAACAATGTTAAATTTGCTGAATTTTAGTTATCTTCGTGCTGAGTTTTACTGCTAAATATACTCTGCTAAAATTAGCAAAAGCGTTTGCTGACAAAAAAAAAGCAAACAAAAACTGTAATATGTACAAAAGTTTTTAAAGTATTTAACTTAAGAATATTCTGCTAAATTCAACAGGAATATTTACTTATAATTTGTATACTGCTGATTTCAGAAAATTGAAAATTTAATTTTTTTTTGTAAATTTTTTGTCTACGAGCAAATTTTTTCTGAGTTTTGCAGAATAATTTGTAAATTTTGACTTAATTAATATTCAATATTTAGAAAAAATCTGCTATCAGTTTTTTCTGCAACGTCATTTCGAACTAATTTTTAGTTAAAGTACTAAAAAGCTACTTTTTAAGTTGCACAAAAGTTGCAGCATAAAAAAATAAATTCAAGTTAGCTTTTTCCGACAATATATATTTTTTAATTAATAAATAAACATTGCATGGTTTTTTGTTTAAAAAAAAACAAATGATCTTGAATAATCTTGCTGTTATCATAATTTTTCAATATCGCTAATTTTTAATTTTCAATCACTTGGAATTGTAAATTTATAACTCAGTGTAAAATAAAGTTTTACTATTTTTTTTCTCTCTTTAGAATTTTTGGAATCAAATTCTAAACGCGTTATACCAGAATATGAAATTGGCTTAGCAATTTTACATTGTTCTATAGAGAAATTTTGTAATCCTTGTTTCAAAATGACTCAAACAATGTCACTTACCATACCGGATAATTCACAGCATGATGATATTGCAATGAATATCGAAAGTACTCCAAGTGTTGGTACTCAATCATTGGACTTAGAAATACCAGAAACAAATGAAATCGGAATAACATCAACATCATTTGTCAAACCAGCAAATAATAGTATGAATAATTCTAAAGAAGAAGAATCTATGCCAAATATGCTGATAACTGAAACTCCAGTACCATCCGATAATCAAAGAAAACGTAAACTACATGAAGTCAAGGGTGTTAACTTGGACGAGAGTGATGAGGAAGATTTATTTCAATTTCAATCAAAGAAACCATTTAAGAAAAATGAAGATCAAATAGAAAAATACACTAAAGGTGATGATGTTGATAATGAAATGCCATCATCATCTAAAGAAAACACAAATAAAAATGATCGATTTTCTAACTTTTTACAAAAAACTCAAACAAAATCTAAAAATAAATCTCAAACAACTCTTAACGAATCGAAAGATTCCACTTTGTCCACCAAGGAATCACGTAAAAGACCACATATACAAGTATTAGGTGAAAATGATGAAGGTGGCGACAATGATGATCTATTTAGTTTTGGTGATACACAGAAAACTAAAAAATCGCGATCCAGTAAGGAAGACCCATCTTTAGATGAAGAAGATGATTTATTTGGTTTTAAAGATAAAGAAACTTCCAAACAAACTAAAACTATAGAAGTCGAGGATGATGATAGTAATGATATGATACCAACACAACAATTTGTAGTTCCAGAAAAACGAATTAAAACAAAATCTTCTATACAAATGCCTAAACCCAAAATCTTACCACGTAAAGTCTCAGCCGTGGATTGGTTAACTGGATCAATGGGTAAAATTAAGATTAAAAATGAAAATTCTAATTTCATTAAAGATGAAGAGAATATTGTTAAAGCTGAATCAATTATTAAAACAGAATCAGATATTAAAACGGTAGATGGTATTGAGATAACTGAAGATCATCGTAAATGGTTGGATTCTTTAAAAGATGCCATCGAAATACAACAAGTTTCATTGAATAATACCATGAAACTAAATGCTAAATCACATTATATATTTAAAAATCGTTCAAATGATAATGCATCAGAAAATTTAAATGGCACTACTATAAAAAATTTCAAAACATTTGTTAAGGTAAATTATTAGCAGTATTTAAAAAATTTTTTTTCTTCACAGTTTCATTAATTTTATATTTTATGTTTTCGCAGAAATATTCGTTTGCCAATGCCGAAAATTCCAACATTATAAAACTTCATTTACGTTAAGCTACAATTTATATATGGGTTACCAATAATATTAATCCAATAAATTCCACATATTTTCATGATAATATTAATAAACTTTTTTCAAAAATGTAATTTATGTTGCCAGTTTAAGCAGTTATTAAAAGGTAATTTTTGTTTTAAAGTATTTACCAAAATATAAAATACTAGCTTAAAATCTCGATACAGTAATACTTTTTTTTCTCTTTATTTTTTAAACCCCCATTACAGCAAGATGTTATCAAAAATCCAAAAGGAATATTTAGACAGGACCTTAATGGGGAGTCTTCATCTTTTTGTACATCCCGTTAAAAAAAAACCAAAATCCCGGTCTTATCGTATGCCTACCTTCCTTGTCCTGGCAGCCAATGCACAGTGGTAAAATACGGTCAAAACTTTATAACTTATTTGTTTATTAATTAAAATAGCTGACTGAAATTTGGTACATGAATAAAGAATATACTTTCTATCTAGCACCTAAATTTGGGTGCAATAAATACAAAAGCATTTTAATTATGTTGAAAATGCACTTAGATGTTTTACAATTGGTCTGATATTTGTGCAAACTATTTCCAAATATTGCCTCATGCCTGATATCGAAAATTATCATATTCGGTCCATGCATTCAGAAGTTATGTGTAAAAATATAATTTAGATTTTCATACATTTTCTGTAAAACATGTATTTTTTTTTTTTTTTTGTGATAAAAAATAATTAGTAATTATGTATATAAATATTCAGAAAAACAATGGTTTTCCTTGAGAAACTTTACGTTTTAATAAATTCCAAGTATTTGCTTGTATTGATTCGCCAAACTTGTATGAGACAAGTTTGGCTAGTTATAATTTTTACATACATCTCAAAGATACGAGGGCGGATCAATTAATCCGTCACTTTTTGAATGAAACACAGTTTTTTTTGCAAAAAAAAAAAAAAAATATTTTTCAACATAATCTCCTATTAGCTCAATGCACTTAGTCCAACGCTTTCAAATTTTTGTATCCCTTCCGAAAATAGAATTTTTCGAGGTCCATAAAATAGTCATTTGTTTGATCAATAATTTCATCGTTAAAGCTAAATCTCTTTCCACCGAGCCATTTCTTTAGGTTTGGAAATAGGAAATAGTCACTGGGGGCTAAATCCGGAGAATATGGGGATGAGGTACCAATTCGTAGCCTAATCCATGGAATTTTGCCATTGCGACCGCACACGTGTGCACCCGTGCATTATCTTGATGAAAAAGAACTTTTTTCTTGACCATATGGGGTCGTTTTTTTGTAAATCCTCGTTAAATCGGTCCAATAAGTTGGCATAATATTCGCCGTTTATTGTTTTCCCCTTTTGAAGGTAATCGATGTGGATTATCCCGCATGCACTCCAAAAAACTGTTGCCATTAGCTTATTGGAAGACAAACTTGCCTTTGGCCTTCTTCGGAGCCGGTTCACCCAGAGAAACCCATTGTTTAGACTGCTGCTTGGAATCCGGAGTGAATAGAGATTAAAAAGGATAGGCGACAAGCAGCTTCCCTGTGGGAGGCCATTGCGCCCCTTAACCGATTTCTTGCCCAAACAAAGCCTTCTATTAGACAAAAAATTAATAGTCCGATCAATAAGCTCGAGAGGTATTCCATAATCAACCAATATCCTACTAAGAGTCTGGACATTAACACAATCATACGCACTAGTGATATCAATAGTGGCAATCACAATCTTGAACCCCTGAGATTTAAGAAGAGAGATCCTAAAGATAAACTCGTTAAGACATACGGAAGAAGAGCGATTTTTTATTTAAGCGAACGATCTGGGCGGAAGAAGTCCATTGTGCTCGACAAATGCAAATAAACGGTCCTTTACTATGAGATTAATAGTCTTGAGAAAAACCAGATAAGAGCTATTGGGCGATAGTTTGTGCACACGTTCAAATCCTTGTCCCTTTTGGGAATTGGTACAATTTTTATGTCCCTCCAAGAGGAAATTATAGTACAACTGCAAAAATACTCATTAAAAGCAAAACGGAGTGCATCCCTAGATTCAGATGACAGCGATCTTAACATTTGGTAGGTGACACGATCACATCCACCGGCCGAAGCAGATATTTTCCCGCAGAGAACCTTTTCAAGCCCCCACCGGGTTAGTGGTGTAAGAGGGCCAGTAGAAATCCTGGATAACACAGTGTAAGTGTTGTCCTGAACCTGAACCTTCAAATGCTCCAGATAAATCAGATTATTGCTCTCATCATACGACGTCTGCCGAGACGCATTCTTAATGTTGTTCATAAATCTCCACGCACTTCGAGTGTTCGATTGAGCATTCAGCTCATCCAGTTTCTGACGAAAATAATCCGCATCCTTGCATTTCTGGAAGGCAGAAGAGGCCTTATCCAAATTCTCAGGAGTAGGGTATTTATAGGCTTTTTTCCTAGAAGCCACTTGCAAGCGAAAAATACTAGACAATTCATCGTTCCACCACACCTTTGGTCTAAAGTCCGAAGAAACTTTGCATATAGCCGCATATATTTCCATCGCAAAAGTGCTCTCAATGTTGTCGAAGTCCGTAGATAGGTTAATTTTTGACAAATCCGTCAGAAGTTTGCGCTTTAAAAGAAAAAGACCGGGAACAGGATCCGTACAATCAACCTCCATTATGATTGTGATACGTTGACTGTCACCTAACCACATAGGGGCTGTTTTCCAAGAAATTGAAAATTACAATTCGTGAAACTAAGATCCAAGACTGTGCCAACAGGATTATCAAGATGACGAAAAAAGGTAGCAGAACCATCGTTTAAACATTTAAAGCTTGAATCAGAGATAAGACTGCAAAAAATTTCCCTTGGAGAGTCAGCATAATCCCCCCAGTGATGGGATCGAGCATTAAAGTCGCCCGCAATAATAACGTTTTCACAATTATCAGTGAAGTCAAATAAACGTTTCAATTCCGCACGACACACCGCAAGAGGTAGACTGTCCCCTCGATTAGGTGGCAAATAAATCGAAATCAAAGTAAAATTCGTTCTGAGATTCAAGGTCTTAACAGCCAAAATATCAAGGTCAGTATCAAAAGCACGAATATTCTTCCTTAGAGCAATAGCACAACCACCATACGCATCAGATCTCGGTTTACACCAAATGTTGAAATTAAGCAATCTAGACTGTAAATCAGAATCATCAAAAGAAAAAATTTCAGAGAAAAAACAGATGTCAACAGAATTACAATTAATATAGTACTCAATAGAGTTTCTATTGGATACTAAACTTTGTACATTGTATTGTAAAATCTTCATTGCGTATTATTTAAAACAAGTGGCAACGACGAGGAAATCATTTCCCTGTCTATATCAAGTAGGACACTGTCAAGCTTTGATTTATAATCATCGAGTACTCTTATATAGGAATTATCCTTTTGTTTTGAGAAATATTCTCTCAACTCCAGTCAGCTCACTGACCAACTTTTTAAATTGCGTAACCTTTTCCAGCTTACGATATATAACAGGAGTTATCGGGTCAGTATTCACCGGTTGAATTTGTGCAATCGGTTTGTTTAGCCGCGGCTTCGGCTTAGGTTTCATAATCTTTTGAAATCATGCTTCGTTATTATTTTTTGCACCTCTTCATTCTTTTTTATAATCGCCCCCTCTTACGGCCCGGTCCTGCCGGCACCTAAGGGAGGGAAATTTTGTTCATAATCATCAAACGTTTCAAAGCTTTTAGCAGAGTATGATTTCAATACTTCTCTTCTGGAAATTCTTTTCAGCGTCATCACCTTTTAAATATCATGTTCAAATGCCCATTTAGGACATTTTGATCTGTCCTGTCCAAACATTGACCATCACAGTCATCTAGTGCGCCACATTTAAGGCATCTCTTCTTAAATTGACACCCGCGGTCCGTGTGACCAAGCCGACCACACTTCAAACACTGACGAAGTGGAGGATAGTACATATGCACCTCCATAGTATAATTCAATACAATAGTCGACGGAATTTCATTCGAATCAAAACCGATTTTCACAGAAAAAGTCGGTGTCTTTTTTGCCGACAAATCGGCAGCAGATTTAGTGAAAAAACGATTGACAGACATTACAGGAACAGACGATATAATATTATCCCTAATTTAGTCATCAGAGTAATCCAGAGGGATTTCTTTAATGATCCCATAAGAATACATGTACGACGTGGGTATAAAAGCTCTATAACCTAATGACGAGAGATCAAAATTTACAAAATTGTTTTCATCAGATGCCGTTTTAAACTCCATTCTAAAAAGTGTCTTCCCAATGTGAGAAATGAGAAAAATACCTTTAAACTTAAAGTTTATAATACTCTCAAAGGAGAAAAGGGAGTTTCTCAGACTATCATTTTTGCCCGTAGCTTTAGACGTGTCACAATTAATTAGAAAATCACCAAAATGATTCTCCGAATATAACATCTAAGGAGCAGCATACTATACAACAGACTGTTCTCCGCCTACATTATCAGTATTTCCATAGGGATATCAGACGAAGAATTTGTAGGCAAAACATTCGGCGGATTAATGGGCACCGGGATTGCTTCAATAAATTCGCCAACTCTACATCAGGTGGCGAGCAACAACTGTTCTAAGATTTATCATCTCGCGCAATTACAGTGTTGCGATGTTTAAAGCTCTTCATCTTTCACCACCTTTCATCTCTCCACTATCCCCTTTCCAAAGAAAGCAACACATAAATAAATAGGAAGCATTTCCTGAGTGTTGCTTCTCTTTATAAAAAAAAAAAGTATGTCACTACTACCGCAACCACATAACCTTTCTCTTCTGCGCAAGTGGTTGTAGCAATGGTTCCAACCTGTTGTCTTCAACAAATGCATCAAAGGAGGATTTAAAATTATCGTCCCCCATAGTCAGAGTTATTACAGTTGATATTCCGAAAACACACAAAATTAATTCTGAAAAAGAAGTTTTCAATTAATTTAATATGGAGAATCAAATAATTTACAATACAAATTGTATTTTAAATAGCAAAAAATGTTTGGCGTCTGTACGAATTATCTAGAAAAAAAGCACGCTAGCAAACACGAGAACACAACCGAACACGATGAAAAATAAAATGGAAGTGCGATTATAACATTTGATGGCTAAATAATTAAAACAAATACAACAACTATTTATGTTGCATTAATCGAAAGCTAAGACATAAATGACTCAATCTTCTGAAGACACTTAAGCGATCGGTTTAATGTTTAAGAAATAATTGGCAAACAAAATGACGTTATAGAAATGAAACACAGTGTGTAAGTCAAAATGAAATTACGTCTTATTTTTCAGATCGGATTTTCAAAGAATTTTATGAAGTTATATCAAATTGTATCCAATTGTATAAAAGTTGATCAAATTAGATAGACCCATTTTTCGGATCATATTATATCAAATGAGGTCCCATGGGATCTCATGCTATTAGGATATGTATACCAATTTATGGATCAGCTGATATTTGATTTGATATGGAATTATATATGACTATATATACCTATATCGGAACATTTTTCATCGGGTAATAAAAAGTACTACTGTTAACACATTTTTTACGAAACTTAAAACCAGTTCAGGTTTTTAGAAGAGCGTTTGAAACGGCTTGGTTATTAAACAAGTAAAACAGTCAACCCTTATAACATGCGTAATGGATTCTAAATTTTCAATTTTAATAATTAAATAGATGCTAAGTTCCACTACAGACAATATACTTTCTATCACTGTCCCTGTTTTGTGGTTAACAAAATATTTGTTTGTATAATCTGAAATTGCTGATGTACTAAATATTGGGATTTACCTTTCGTTAACAAAATATCGTATTGATCCATAATACCGACCGCATAGTTACTACTTTTATTTATTTTGTATAACAAGGACGTGTAAAGTTTGCTGTTTATTTCTGCTCGTAAAAAATCTGTAGGTCTTCTAATTGAAAATTTTGCGAGCATAGATTTTGATTTTCTTCCTCGGTAAATGTTGTTTTTTACCTAGAATTTTGAATTTATTATATGTTCAAACTTCAGGTTCACAAAAAGCATATATTGTTAGATTTAGCAATATTTTTAAAAATTAATATTTATTGGAGCCCGAAAGAACAGTTCGGCCTGAAAATACATTTGATCGGTATTCGGTATTTTAAAGCATTACGGACAAATTTGGCGAATGTAAAAATGTTTGATGGGCTGATTAGATGAGATTTTGAGTGTTAAATTTAAAGAATAGTCTGAAGTTAAGCAAATTCACTGTTCGGCAAAATCGAAATTAGTTCGGCAGCCCAACTTTGAACTTCATAGCTAAGCTTCGCTTTTTCCTTAAATTTGATATACAAAATCGAATTAAATCGGCTCAACAAACATGTTTCCAATACGAAAATTAATCCTTATTGCCTCTAGATACCGAAAATCGACCAACAATATATTTTTTTTGGCTGAACTGTTCCGTCGGACACTAATATTTATGTTTTATAAATAAATTACAAGTAGTACTTAATTGAATTAAAATCAAAAGTACTGATCTTTAAAGTTTTTTAATTAACCTTATTAGATAAAATTGTATCAAATTATATATAATTTGATCATATTTGATAGACTCATTTTCAGATCAAACTATGAGATTAGATCTCATGTGATACCTTGAGATCAGCTTATGTATGTAATTTTTCGGATCAGATGAGATGTTTAGTTATATGTGATACTATATATAATCATATATGATTATATGTGATACTATATATGATTATATGCGATACTATACATAATCATATATGATTATATTGGAACTTCTTTCGTCAGATAGAAAATCTATCAAAATACAAATAAAATTGTAATATATACCCTTATTCCACTTAATATTTAAAAATTACATTTTGTACCCCGGTACACGTGGCATGTAGAATACCAAAAAAAAATTATCACAACTCAACTTTTTAACAGTCGTTACCCACATTTTTTACCTCTCCTGAACACTTTGGTTTTTGGATTTGGAACAAGTCTAGTTTAGGGGCCTCGCTCAGATTTTTTTTTTTTTTTTTACCCTGAATAGTACTTTTTGAGCTGATTTCAACAAAAAAAAAATTTTTTGTCGGCGACGCCCCCTTGCGTCAGAAATGGGCATTAAAGTTGGAATAGTTTTTAACGATTATCTCAAAAAGTACAAGTTCGATCACGACAATATGGGTGTCATATGAAAGCTCTTTAAAATATCTTTCTAATGAGGTACAATATGTCCTCATAAATTAACCCATTACAGCCCAGTTTTAAGTTTTTCATTTTTTATTCTAGTTTTTTTGTATAACATATCTGTTTATTCAAAAAAACGTCTATATATGTAAATAAAAAATTTATAGAAAATTATAGCCCATTTTACAAGCTTTCATTTAAGGTATAATGTGTTACTATATCTCTTATAATAAAAAAGTTATTAATGGTTAAAGTTACAAAAGTCTATTTGTTTCTAAAAATTGCAATTTAACAAAGTTATTAATTTATATATACATATGCCGAGCAAAGTTTTTCTGTGTAACCGGCCTTCGGCCGGGCTTAGGGGTTTTTTTACTCCCATCAGTCCAATTCTCGGCTTCGCTGAGGCTTCGCCCCGGGCTGCAGAAATTTCGGCGTATTTACAAAAGTCTATTTGTTTCTAAAAATTGCAATTTAACAAAGTTATTAATTTATATATACATATGCCGAGCAAAGTTTTTCTGTGTAACCGGCCTTCGGCCGGGCTTAGGGGTTTTTTTACTCCCATCAGTCCAATTCTCGGCTTCGCTGAGGCTTCGCCCCGGGCTGCAGAAATTTCGGCGTGTTTACAAAAGTGTATTTGTTTCTAAAATTAGCAATTTAACAAAGTTATTAATTTACATATACATATAAGAACAAAAGTACAAAAATGAAGAAAATTAAATAACGATATAAATGTTAATATCTACGGTGTTAAAAGGGTTAAAGTGAAATATTATATATCAAATTAAAGCTTGAAATCTTAGCTACAAATAAATATTATTTGTATCGTACCTTTATAATAGTCAAATTTTGAGAAAATACGAGGTTTGTCTAAAAAATTCGGTTAAAAAACAGACTTTTTTAATTTGACGCTTAACGGGTTAATGGAATTAGAAGTATTATATATCAAATGAAAGGTGCTTTAATAAGCTTTCAAATGATATGTATATTGTTTTGATCCGATCAGAAATGGTGAAGATGCAAAGATTCAAAATTCAAACTTTGGAAGTCCATAGCTCGGGAACCGAGAGTCGCCGACAAAAAAAAATGTATTTTTGAGCTCAGCATTAAAAGTTCTACTAATGGTGAAAATTTGAAATAAATCCGAGCGAGGCCCCTAAACTAGACTTAAGCCTTGGATTTTATACCCTTGTTCGAGTGAGGCATTCATATATTGAAAAAAGGCTCCTTCAACAAAATGTGTTTAGTGTAGTTTTTCTTAAAAACCATGCATCGCTCTGCAATAGATATTAAATTCAGATTTCTTTTATCTATCTATTTTAGTAATTGAGTAATATTTTCGCTCTACTTAAAAACACATAGCACTACTTGCAGGCAAGTCGACGAAAATAAACTACATTTTAAAAGCAATATTTCAGTTTCAAACTGCGTTAAAAAAAATTTAAAGATAATCTTAATCAAAACAACAAAAAAAAACTCGGCTAAGCTATCGATTTTTAAACAACTCAAATTTCATTTAAGTCAAAGACTAAAGAATTCATAGAAAAAATAGGAAACATTTGAGATTAAATAAAAGTTGTATGAACAAAAAATGTATGGCGCTTTAAACTAAATAAACAATTTTCTCTTAAAAATTTCTATTTTTTTATTTTTCAATTTTTGAACTTATAAATTTACGAAAAATATTTAATGCTTTTTTAGCTTCACCATTTTGTACTTTACGTTCAAATAACCTTGTAGCACCTGCCCATTCATGACTAAGGATTTTTTTCGTTATAGAAGAATCTATATTTTTTGTTCTTGATTTAGTTTCCATTGCAATAAATCTTGTAATACCTTCCACGGTATTTAATTGTTGAGAATCAAATGACTTCTGTGATGATACATTTGAAGAACGTTGAACTTTGGTACCCAAATCAGTCTTCTTAAATGTTGCAGCTTTAACAGCCATTATTTTGTGTTCCTCCTCTAGTAAATCGTTAATAGGCAACTCTTTTGGTTTACCCTCCAATGGTGGTTGATTATTTAAAGATTTTAACTCGATTATTTCTAATTTGTTGGGCAATTCAAAT
>JAEKOY010000471.1:0-25000 GCA_021234595.1 Delia radicum
CTGTAGAAAATTTAGTTACCAGCACTGTTGCCAGGTTTGACGATTTTTAGTACCTTAATTACTAAATGATGATTGGACGATTTTTTGACAAACGTTTAATATGTCAGCAAAACATGTGTATTTGCTATTCTTAAAAATTCACCGGATCTATATTTGGATTTTTGTTATTTCGTTAAAATTAAAAACTATTTTTTATTGAAAGTTTAGCAAAAAAGTTATTTTATGGAGTTTATTTTAATTTTTTCCGCTCTTAGTAAAGGTAAAGACCACTGCAAATGTAGCTAAAAACAAATGAAATTTCACTTGGAAAAAGAACGACTTACATTTTAGTAAATTCAACTAACATAGTAATTTGTTTTTTACTGTTCAAAAAATTAACTACAATTGTATTATTAATGAGTGGTTCAGTCAGTGCAGTAAAAAATAAACAAACATTAATTTGTTTTATTTTTTTAAATAAAAAAAAAATACTGTATGAAATGAATGTAAAATCATAATACTGTAATTTAATGTGGTTTGTTTTTTAAATGAACTACAATTGTAAGTCAAAAATTAAATTTCTTCTACAAATGGCTGTTTTTTCACTTAAAAATAAAGATACTGTGACAACGACAACTGAAACAACGACAAATATTTACAGCAGAAGTTCCCTGAGTATGTGCTTACTTTTTTCATGGTTGGCAAACACTACCTTTTCATTAAAATGGCAGCTGCCTGTCACGGCCACACCAATGCCGTTGTGAACGTTTTAAAGCTACGATTCCAATAGTGGCATGTGTCTTTACAGGGTTTATTTCAAAATTCTACCCATTAAATTTTGTTACAATCAACAAAACAATGTATAAATCGTCGTTTCGGTATTTTAGCGTTATTTTGACTTTAACTAGTTCAAGATATTTCAAAATCAAACAGGTTGAGTATAAAACTAAAACCGTTTACATAAGAAGAAAAATGTCTTTAATGGATTCGCTTTTTTTTAATTTCCATTCCGCTATTACCCTGATTTTTTTAATATTTATATTTTTATAAAGTTTAATTAGTGTAAGATTGAGATAAAAATAAAATATTTTTTAAATTAAAAGTTTTTGCGAAACAAACATTGAGTTCGAATATTCTGATTTATAAATCCGAAAATAAATCCGGTGCTTAAAAAGCCTAATAATAATATAAATAAAGTGTTCCAAGGTGAAACTTCAGATATTCACAATTTATATTTGAAAACGGAAAAACATGCAGTAATAAACAATATTTAAATAATAATAAACAATAATATAAATAATAAATAACACAAGGGAACAAAATTGAACTTTTTTTGTGTTGATTTGAAATTTGTAGCAAATTTTTACTAATTTGAGGTCGCTGATTTCAAATCTGCACTTGGTTTTTCTCTATCAGCTCGACTTTTCGAGATATACCGTTATGTTCAAAATTAAGGCACTTCCGCTACATATATTGGAATAACTTGAAAACGGTTCACCATATTAAATTAAAAAAAAAACCGAAACTCGCAAACAATATTCTCTTTAAGCCGTGCTTACATTGTTTTTAAATTTTCCAAGTAGTTTTAGAGATATCGTTCAAGTTTTGAAAAAAAAATTAAAATTTTTTAAAAAAAAAAAAAATTTTGTTTAAAAATTCCGAAAAAATAAAATTGGGACAAAATCACAGTTTTGGTCTAGAAACAGTTAGTTAAATATATTTCGAATGAAATGAGCTTTATTTCATTGCAATCGGTGCACAACTTTTGATTTTGTTCACGATTTACTGAATTGATATAAATCGCGATTTCCATACAAAAATAACATTTTCTAATGTGTAAGTGTTTGTATGTAATAAGTTAGTTTTTTATGATTCTAAGAATTAAAAAAATTAAGTAATAAAAAAAGATTATTTCATTTTTATGGTTGCGGTAGCAAACTCATAACGCCTATAAATTGTATTGTTCCTTTATGACACCTAGTCAGTTCACAGTCAATTAAAGAGAAAAAAGAAAAGTGCACTTGTTTTAATTGATGTGTGGTTTACCGTTGGTAACGGATGATTTTTTTAAAGAAATTCCCCTTAACACATGTGTTCATTCATAAGTGACTGTCAATAAAATTGTGGATATAATTTTTTCTAGGTACTTCAGTAAAAAACTACGAAGTATTTATATGGGTTCATTCAACCAATTTTTCTCATTCAACAAGTGTTTACGAAAGCGAAAAGTATAACGACAAAAAATATTAAAAAATTTTAACCTAGAAACATTTCATCAGTGAACACAAAAAACTTTTGATTTTTATCCCTTGTTTTATTTATTGAAAACTGTGTTACTTTGAAATATATGTCAAATTGGGCTATGACTACGTCAAGAAACACCTGTAAAATCTATCCCAACTATTTTTGTAACATATGTGGCGAATACACGTTTATAAAAAATAGAAAAAGTGTGTCAGATTTTATTAAAAAAATTTATTTTGACTACTTCGGATTTACCATGGAAACCCGTGACAAGTACTGGATTCCTAATACTGTATGTAAAAACTGTGTAGAGTATTTAAGGTTATGGGCAAACAAGCAACGGACCCAGTTCAAGTATAAAACACCAATGATCTGGCGGGAACCTTCGAATCATTATGATGATTTTTATTTTTGCGCTGTCAACATAACAGGCATTAATAAAACAAACCGATCTAAATGGATTTATCCTAACGTGTTGTCTATTACCCAACCAGTCCTGTACTCTAGTGAGGATTCAGAACCACAACCATCTACATCTACACACAATTTTCACGACTTACGACAAAAATGTTCCTTCACCAATTTCTGAATGTGGATCAGATGACTTCCATTTAGATATTTCTTCTGAACGCGAGCAATTTAATCAGGAGGAGCTTAGTGATTTAGTGAGAGACCTTGGACTCTCTAAAAAAGCATCTGAAATTCTTGCTTCTCGATTAAAGCAAAAAAATCTGTTAACCCAAGGAACAACAGTTTCATACTACCGTAACAGAGCATATGATGGCGGACTATTGCTGGAGCATTAAAAATAATCCCTCTAAACAAGATTATTTAAGAAAATCTTATAAAAGAAAATTTTTCGATGAGTTGTAATTACATTGTAATATTTGTGTATTAAAATTTTTTATTTTTCTTTAAAATTCTCTTTTTGTGTTAATTAAAAAGTATAGCTGATAGAAATAAACAAAATCAAAAGTTGTTATTTTTGTATGGAAATCGCGATTTATATCAATTCAGTAAATGGTGAACAAAATCAAAAGTTGTGCACCGATTGCAATGAAATAAAGCTCATTTCATTCGAAATATATTTAACTAACTGTTTCTAGACCAAAACTGTGATTTTTGTCTCATTTTTATTTTTTAGGAATTTTTAAAGAACAAAATTTTTTTTTTTTTTTTAAAAATTTAATTTTTTTTTCAAAACTTGAACGATATCTCTAAAACTACTTGGAAAATTTAAAAACAATGTAAGCACGGCTTAAGGAGAATATTGTTTGCGAGTTTCGGTTTTTTTTTTAATTTAATATGGTGAACCGTTTTCATGTTATTCCAATATATGTAGCGGAAGTGCCTTAATTTTGAATATAACGGTATATCTCGAAAAGTCGAGCTGATAGAAAAAAACCAAGTGCAGATTTGGATTCGGCGTCCCAAATAACCTTAAAAACAATATTCAGTTCTTAATCAACAGAACCATTGTTCCCTTGTGTAATTTTTAGCAATATTAAAAACCAACCCAAAATAAAAAATATGAAATAATCAAAAATTTCACAATTATTGTATTAAACTATGTCATCACATGTAATGCAATTTGAAACTTTAATTCGTTAATGGAAGTCCAAATTTAATAATTTAAGAAAATAACATTGTTAAAGAATTTCTAAACTATGTAAAAGAATTTAAGATTTAAAAATTAACAGTTAAAGTGGTAAAGTGCTATCGTTATAAAATATCATGATTTTCGAAGTTAAATTACAGAAAAGTGTAAAAAATCGTATTATATTACACCGATAGTAAAGGGTCCGCCATCTAACGTTTTTTTCAACTAGTGCTTATTTTGTGAATGGTAACACTTAGCTCATGTCTGATTTGACAGATAATTAGTTTTATCCTTCCGCTGAACGAATCCAATGCGTTTTCGCTTCGCTAAGTGGGCTTGCGATCGACTTACAGAAGATTGCCGATTTTGCCAAAAAAATCATCTTTTCAGATGAATCTCATTTTGATCTTGGCGGGTATGTAAACAAGCAAAATTGTCGCATTTGGGTCACAGAAAACCCGCACGTAACATTGAAAAGGAGGATATTGGCAACATTTGGTTTCAACAGGACGGCGCACACAGGGACAAATCGAAAATTTAGCGCGACAAAATTATTTACTTCATATGGATTCAATAAATTTTAATAAAACTAGGTACCTTAAGGTTTTTAGGGTCGGTGATTACGAATCTGATGTCAGTTTTTAAAAATTCAAAATGGCGGATCCAATATGGCGGACAATTTTTAAAAAAAATTTATCGAATTCGCTTAAAACTTATTACACGGAATTTTTTGGAGCCGCTGATTACGAATCTGATGTTAGTTTTCAAAAATTCAAAATGGCGGATCCAATATGGCGGACAATTTTTACAAAATTTATCAAATTCGCTTAAAACTTATTACACTTGATTTTTGATGTCAGTTTTTAAAAATTAAAATTTCAAAACATTAGGCCTAATTGAAAACTTAAAACGAGAATACTTATGAGAGATGAGAAATTATAAAATTGTTGGTTTTTCAGTACATCAAATAACTCCTTTCTCTTCATTTTCATCTTCTTTGAAGCACAGATCAGACTGCACTGAATGAAAATTTAGCTATTGCGGTTATGTTAGTTACAATTTAGTTACGGAATTCCCCTTTTTATATTTTTTCGTAGCAGTTTAAGTATACATCAGTGGTGCACACAAGTATTTTGTGACGAGACTGCACAGAATGAAAAAATTTAAAAAATTTAAAATTAAAAAAAGTGTCATTTGCATGTGGGATTTTCAGAATTAGGTGTATTACCTAAGAAAAAAATGCTCTATTTATTGAAATTGGAAAAGGTTGGACCTCTATTTGACTTTTTAGCACTTATTAGTAGTTGTTTTTTTTAACTTATAAGGAAAAGTCGTGGAACTGTTTGGAACTTTTTTTATAGCTCTATCTAAAGTAAATTTTTCAATATATTTCATAATAAAAACTTTATACTATATCTACACTACATATAATTGTTATTTTAATAATAACTACAAATTAAATCAGATACCTGATGCTTAAAAATATATTTAAAAAACTTTAAACTGTAAATTTACAAAAAATTGACGAGTGTAGCAACAATAAACTCTATAGATGTTGCTGACAGGTCTAAGTGCGTGTAACAGATACTAATACTTTGCACGCACGTACAGACTAATGTGATGCGTTAAAAAATTAATATTTATAGGTTAATTGCGTACTGGTATATAGAACATATTAAGTGCAATAGCGGTTACATTTAACAAAATAAAAAATTCCATTTTTGTCGTCGTAATTCCTTTATTTGTCCTTGTGTGCGGCGCTACGTGCCACACAGCTGAAGCTACACTCGATGTTTTGCGCCCTGTTTTTGAAGATCGCATTATCAGCCGCAGAGCTGATGTCGTTTGGCCACCTCGGAGCTGCGATTTGACACCGTTGGACTATTATTTGTGGGGTGCCGTCAAAGATAAGTGTTACTCCAACAAGCCAGAGACAATTGACGCTTTAAAGGACAATATTCGTGAAGCCATTGGTAAAATACAGCTGCACACAATCGATAATTCGATAATGTGCTTAAAAATTGGACCGATCGTGTAGGCTACTGCATGGCCTGCCAAGGCAGCCATTTGAATGAAATTATTTTCCATTATTAACCGGAAGGATTGTACTTTCAAATAAAAAAAGAAATTTGAGAAAATATTCAGTAGTTATTTGGCGGACCCTTTACATGAGCACTTGAAATGTGAATTACATTATTATTCTTTTTTTTATTAAAACCTTATCCCTTGTAACAAATATTTCTTGTTTTGACGATTTTTTGACGATTTTTGAAAATTTAATGACGATTTTTATTGAAAATTTTGACGATTTTGTGCTCAACATACCCGGCAACACTGGTTAACATTAATTCCTGGTTCACACACGGCAATTATAATTGCCCAATTCTTCTTCAATTCTCCTTTGAACTTGCTCTTGTGTTCACACAGGAAAAGTTTGTTTCAGCAATTTTCGTATATCAAGCTGCAGTATTGAAAATTGCGAATGACAAAACAAAACGGAATTGGAGTACGGGCAATTTTGTACCCCCTATCATTCTCTTTCCCTCCCTCTTCTATAAACTCAAGAATTGCGCAATTATAATTGCCGTGTGTGAACCAGGACTAACTGAGAATTTTTTTCGGTGTACGATTTCAGATTTTTTAAATGAAAAATTTCAAATTAGTGGCACTCAATTTTTTTTTCTAGATTAGCTTATTTTAAATATATTAAAAAGCAATACCGTGGATGAAATAATTATAAGTTTTATTTTTTTTTGATTCAATTATTGTTATTCACCCATGGAATGGTGATTTTTGAATAAAAATTAGACCTTTTAAATTTCACTTATTTGTTGTTTCTTTCTTTCTTTGCAGCTCGTTTATTATGTATATTTTTCAAAAAATGGTTAAATCGTACTCAACTAAATAATGAAATCAACACGTATACCATAATATTAATGGTTTTATTCTACTTACAAAATTTGGGGATCTTACCAGCTATCGAAAAATTGCAAGAAAATCTAAATCTTGACATAGCATTAAAAGTTGGACGTATGTTGTTAATTTCTTGGCTTAACTGTGAAAATTGAATTGTAATTTGTTTGTTCTTTTTCTTTTTCTTTTTTTAAAAAAGCTTGGATAGGTGCATATGGTACTTTAACATTAAATGAACTCAACATACCATTAGCCGAAATTACACAAGAAAATATTGTGAAACATATAATAGGCTTTTTTCAATACTACATTGATTTTGAATTTGAAAAATATGTTGTTTGTCCATATTTGGGAAAAATTAGTGAACGTGAAGATTTGGAGAAACAAATGCCTAATAGGTTTTTAATTTATATTTTTTTTTCTCATTTATATTTAATCTAATTTATTTATCTTTTTTTTAAGATACACAACTTATGTTAAAACTTCTACCGATTACGTTTTGGAGTTGAAAAAACCATTTGTTGTTCAAGATCCCATACAGCTCAATCATAATGTAACCAAGGCCTTGTCGTTTTTTATCCTTCAGGTATTTAAATCCTATATGGCTAAATCTATGGAAATTATGAAATATGGAGATAAAGCATCAAAATAAATCATGTTTATCACAAGTTTGATAAGTTATCCAAAAATACCAAAGTTTAGGGTTTAAACTATAGTTGTTAATGTACAATTTTTATAATTTTGTATATATAATTAAATGTGGTTGAAGTTAAACTCTGGTTATTTTTTAGTTGCTAAGGTAAGCTTTAAACTGTAGTGTATTTGATTTCTTGTCTTCCCAGCCAGCGAAATTTGGATACTTTGTTGAGGGTTTATATTCTATGAGTCAAAAATAAATCAAATAGAAAACATATTTTGAAAATTTCAAAATTTTATTGTCAAAATTTAATAATTTTTTGGACGAAAATATGAGCCTTCCAAAAAGAATCATAAAAGGCACAAACATTTGAAGAAAATTATTTAATTCAAAAAATGGTTCAGAACTGACTATTATGTGAACAATTCAAAAAAGGCTCCAAAAAGATTGCTTTTTGAGCCTAAAGAATCAAAAAAGAATTCTCTTTTGAATAAACCACTTTCATACAAAAATTTTAAATTTTAATAATAGTTTTGAGCTAATTTCTGACTCATTTTAAAACTTGTTTGCTGGCTGGTTTGTTTTTTTTAAATAATGTGTTTTTTATTCAATAAACATTTCTAAAAATACCTAAAAAATTACACAGTGCTACAAAATTGAACCCTAAAATTGGAAACAAGAGTACCGACCTTTGATTTTAAATATTTCGACCACGCTGATATTAATGTCGTATCCAGTTTTTTCACTTGTTGGCCCACTGCTGTCGCGGTGTTGGAAACTGTACTACATGTACTGGCAATATGCCCGATTTGTAGCTTTTACAGTACTGGCACAATGTCGAAGTGATAACACCAATGCATGCTTGCTTATAGTTATTTTCCAACGTCGGGACAGCAATGAAATCCAGTAGTTTGTCAGTACTTTATATAAGATAATTCAGTATGTAACCAGTAGGTACATTTAAATTTTTTTTTTTTTTGCAAAAGTAAGAAAAATTACACAGTTCAACAGAATCTGAAAAAGTTGATGCATTGGGGATGCGACCCATCATTATTAAAAGACTTTGGAAAGTAGATCACGAATATGGCCTTAACATTTTAAAGTTAACTATAATTAAAGAAATATTTGCAGTAAGCTTTTTGTAGGAAATTATTTATTTTTTGAGAAACTTTTTGCAAAATTGAAAACAAAGCCGCTACTTTTTTACAACATTCAAATAGTATGAACTATGCTTTTTAATAATATAAATGTATTTAAATTTTTAATTTTTCACGATTTCGCTAATACAAGATCGAAAACAATCAGAAGATCCAAAATTTGAATATGTATCTTTAGTAAACATCACGGGTTACTTAAAATATGAAGAAAATCTCGTATTTTCTCTTCAAGTTTAAGAAAAAATTGCTTAAATTAACAAGTTTTAATATATTTTTAATGCCCCAAACATATGGAGTCTGTGACAAATACTAACTAATAAAATTCAGATTAAAACATTCTAGTATGTCTAACACATAGCTCATTTACTTCAAGACTGTCATAAGTCAAAAAATGAGTTTTGAGTTAGTTATGCAGATTTATTAGTTATATCATGCTTTATATTGTGTACAAATTTTAATATTAATATCATGTATACTTTTCGAGATAGAGGATAATATATTTATTTTTTCTTTAAAGTGGGTGGAAAGAGTATATAATTCATAGAAAAACTGTGCTACTCATGGGTCTCTTGATAGTTAGCGAATTCACACACAGCTCTGACTAAAAGAAAAATTTATTAAAATTTATTTATAAAAAACGTGACCAAATAAATAGAGAAAGGGTCGAGCAAGGCAGATATGGGTTGAAAACTTTTTATTCGACCTTTCCAGTTTTTTATTCGACCTTTCAAATTTATTTTTATAATGGGTTGAAAACTTTAAACTCGCTTTCTGCAAAATCGTGTTTTTTGAGTTATGTCAGTCTTGCAGTAAATGAGCGACATGTCTTAAATCAATACCAACCAAGTTCTAGCTAATGATTTTAAATTATGCATATTAAAATGTACTTTTTCCATTTTCTACATAGTAAATACAAACTATGAATTGAATTTTCTGAAAATTTTGATATACAATTTCTGGATTTTTTGATGAAATGAAAATAAAACAGCATTTTAAATTTAGTTAAATCACAAATGTTAGCCTTAAAACTGTATTCATAAATGAATATTAACTTTTACACAAGGTTTAAAATATGTATTTTAAGCTAATATTTGTTTATGAATACAGTTTGTAGGCTTAAAATGTGTTTTAACTAAAATGTATTTGAAATATATATTAAGATTTTTAAAAAAAACATTTAGTAAGCCAGTCAGAAAAACACAAACGGACCATCACTGTCAAGGCACTTTAACGTGTGGTACAAGTGCTGAAAACAAGTGCTTTTTCAATCCCAAAAGGATAACATCATTATACAAAAGGTTCGTCTGTTCAAAAAGTGTCGGACATACACTGGAGAAACTAAATTTCCAACGTTGACAAAATGTTGGTAAAACTATGAAATACGTGGACTGAAAATTTGTTTTTCCAATTAGAATTAAACAAAAGTTCATGTATAATTTTTTTCGTCCCGCCGGGATTCGAACCCTGAGCTAACGAGACATTTAATACTTGATAGCTTAAAACGTAAGTAAATGATAACTGCTGGGTAACAGTTGGTTTACTCAAATATGTGATCACTGACATAAGGTTTGATGGAAACAACTTGCCAACGTTGAAAAAAAAAAAAAAATTATTTTCTTAAAAGAGCTTTTCCAGAAACAAAAAAAAAATGCAATTTTATATGAAAATAAAATTGAAAAGTATAAAAAATCACAAAAAAAAAAAAAATGTTTGCCTGAAACCCGGCCCGAACTCGGATACTTCCGACTACAAACTTTTTTAAACAAAGCATCATAATTTTTATAAAATAAATGCTTTATCAGTGGTTAGACTTTTGAGCCGTTGGTACTCTCTGACTGGATATCATTGGAAAAACACTTTTCCCCAACATTGGCATAGTGGTATCAGCCAATTCTTTGCCAATGATTTTTTCTGTAGACCACTAAAATTATTGTTGAAACGTTGGTAAAGCGTCTTAAACATGTGTTCTGCCAGTATTTAATTTACAGTTCCTTGGTATACCTGTGCTTGATTGTTTGTACCACGGGCAGTTTCTGACTAGGAAATTATATAATTTTTTTTTTATAAATTTCGATTTATCTCATCTTCCGAAATGGCATTTAAACGTCATCACAGGCGATATTTAATCTACTGAGATATCGTAAGCGGTGACAAAATTTACACAAAAAAAGTTTTAAGTTTTCCACGGTTTTTTTTTTTTGCCCTGTAAACTTGAAAATAGGATTGAGTGGTTATTAGAAACTGCTTTCTTTTTTAAAAAATTGTATAGTTCTTTAATCAAAACAATCAATTTCACAAAATAATTTGCTCAAAAATATTTATCGCCCGTTTGGCGCGTAAAACAAAAATTTTATCTAAACAATCAAAATACTAATTTATAATTTTGAATAATTTGAGGTGGTTTTTAAGGCAGTAAACAATAGAATTTAAAAAATTGTTGTTGCGAAAAAGTTTAGATTTTCTTTTCATTTTGCACTGACTTAAAGCCAGAAAAAATGACCGCCCTATGTATAGCAGGCATACAAATGTACTTTTTTGTGCTTAATGAAAATAAAAAAGTTTTATTTTTTTCAAATTTATATTGTTATCTTTTTGTTCGATAAACAGAGACTAAATTTATGCCTTTTTTGTCGCGATTTAATGAATTCAATATAAAATTTTAGTGTTCGTTAAAACGGAGTTCGTAAAATCTAATAATATTCGTTAAATCGAAATTTTACTGCATATTAAATAACCAAATTAGCGAATTAAAACAACGCCGTAAAAACAGTACTGGTAATGGAATTTTTGAGTGGTACTGGCATATTGAGAAAAACCGTGTTGTCACAGTACTATTTTATTTGTACCGTGGGCAATTTCTACCTGCGTTTAAGTGTTGCATGTTTTAACAAAGTTTTTTATACATAAAATTTTAAAATAAGATTTTTTCTCTTCATTTTTTATGGTAAATACTGATGAGATCTTCAACAACATTTGGGCATCAATTTTGTTTAACAAATATGTAGCATTATAACAAGTAAATTCGCGGTTTATCTCAGTTTTGACTATATTTTACAATTTTGTTCGCATATGAACATTTTTAAAATCAATTGTTTTTTTTTTTGACTTTCACTGTAATGAAAGTTTTTGTTAAACTAGGTTTCGAAAATTTTAACTTTTTTGTCTGAATTTTAGTACACTTGGTTTTTAAGCTGCTTACATATTATGCTATCCTTTTTTGCTATGCTGTCATATCCATTTTAGCACATTTCGCGTTTTTCTAATGAACAGCACTTGCTTTTTTACTTTTTTACACAAAATAATTGTTAAAAATTCGCAAAGCATCAAAGCACAAAAATGCTTTGCGAAATAGGATGATAAATTGTACAAAATGATTAAAATCTGAGAAAATGCGCGAATTTGAAACGCATATTTATTAAACAAATTTAATACTCAAATGCTGTTGAAGGGCTCATCAATATATCATAAAGAATGAAGAGATAATATCTTTTTTTTAATTTTATGTATAAAAAACTTCGTTAAAACATACAAAACTTTAATGGAAATTTACGAAAAATCTTACCCATAAGTGAAAAAACTGGGGACGCCATTAAAATCAGCGTAGCCGAAATATTTAGTATCAGTGGTCAGTACTCTTTTTTTTCCTTTTTGAGTTTTGCAGTGTTATTACAATTTTTGTTATTAAATTTTTGTTATTAAACTCAGATAAATATGCTGCATATCGCTGCAAACGTGCAGATGTCATCTGAGGCAATTTTGCAGTTTCATGAAAAATTCTCATAATGGGTTGGTTATCAGTTATGAGCTTAAATTTACGTCCAAATAAATATTCATGGAAATGGTGTACGGCAAAAACAATTGCCAGTGCCTCTCTATCGAGCTGCGAGTAGTTTTGCTCAGCTGACGTTAATGCCCTAGATGCGTACGCGATTGGTTGCTCTTGGCCATCTATTATGTGAGATAAAATGCCTGCAATTCCTGTTGGTCCTGCATCACAAGCTAATTGAATTGGTAGCCCGGGGTTGTATGGTACTAACACGTTATCACTGGCCAATTCATTTTTAAGAACATTGAAAGCTTTCTCACAGTCTTTGGTCCAGCTAAATTTTGAGCCCTTCTTCAAAAGTCGTCTCAATGGTGTAGTCTTCGATGAAATATCACGAATAAATCGGGCGTAGTACGTGATCATCCCCAAAAACCGCCTTACGTCATCTATTGATCCAGGTGTAGGCATATCAATAATAGCAGCGACTTTTGACTGAGACTTTTTCAATTTATTGTGTTCAACCACATGCCCTAAAAATTCGATGCTTTCTTTGAAAAATGAACATTTTCCCCGATTTAGGTGCAAATCGAATTTCTGTAATCGCGTAAGGCATGCTTTAAGATTGGATTTGCACTCATCCATTGAACTTCCATGAACGATTATATCGTCAAAATATGATTCGGTTTTTGGCACCTCACGTAAAATTTGATCAATGATCCTGTTAAACTCCGCTGGAGCGGTTTTAATACCAAACGATAACCGTTGCATTCTGTATGTGCCACGGTGTGTAGAGATTGTCTGAATAATACTAGACTGCTCATCCACTGGAATGTGCAAATAAGCCTTATATAAATCTAATCTACAAAAAAATTTTGAATCTCGTAGACTGTTGAAAATATCTTCAATTTTTCTAATTGGGTAGTGTGAATCGACTAATCTTTGGTTTACACCGACTTTATAGTCTACGCAGAGTCGCACTCCGCCATCGGCCTTAGGTACCACAACCAAGGGCGAACCCCAATCGCTATTGTCCGTTTTCAAAATTATACCGGCCTTTTCCAAAGTATTCAGTTCATTTTCAACCCGTTCCGTTAAGGAATATGGAATCTGACGTTCTTTATTATATATCGGTTTGATATAGCAGTTGTAGCGATACTTTGTATTGTGGTGTACATCCAATTTTTTCTTCAAAAACTTCGGCAAATTCTTTAATAATATCATCAACAACGCTTACCTGATTAATATTAGCAGCATTTGTTGTGTTGTTGTTGGTGTCCAGGTCCTCTAATCTTATTTTTAACCGTCTGATCCAAGAACGACCCAGTAATGCAGAAAAAGAATCGGGAACTATGTACATTTCATCCATTGTTGTATTATTGTTGTATTTTGCATTTACCTTAATCTTGCCATATGGATAAAATTGTGTTCCAGTACAAGAAGAAAAAACTAAATTCGTAGAATCCAAGGTTCTCTTAATGTTTAACTTATTAAACGTACTTATGGGCAAGAATGTGTAGCCTGATCCCGAGTCTACCTCGAAATTTAAAAGATTACCTTCGATCTCAATATTTGCGAAATACTTTCCTGTATCTTTAACATTGTTGACGTTTTGATAGACATTAACCACCTTATAAACATGTTCGACCTGTTGTACTCTATTTGTTGATCGTTGTTTTGTAGACTGCCCCTCATTTGGGGACTTTGACAATGTTGCAATGCAGACCTTTATAACGTGGCCCTTTCTGTGTCAACCCGTACATTTCAATTTGTCTCTATCGGTGCGGCACTCTTTAGCGAAATGATTATTACGGCCGCAACGTAAACATAGCCCTTCTATACCTAAATTTTTGTAGTTAACCTTTGGTTGTTTCGCTGTTCTTGTTGATTTTGTATTACGATTTGAAATTTTATTCACCATTGGAGTTGTTGTACACTTTGTAGCCATCTCTTTTGCATCTAATTTTGCCGCCTCAAGTGTTAACGCCTTTGACACAATATCATTAAATTCCAATGAACTTGATTGTAGCAGCTGCTCTCTCACGTTGTTGTCGGCAATGCCTCTGATAAACTGTGCACGCAAGAACAAGTCGGCCACTGAAGCACTGCATGTACATGGGGACACAAAACCGCAATCAGCTATATCTGTCCGAAGTGAGGCCACAAATTCAGCGATACTTTGCCCTTCTATTTGGTACTTTGAAAGAAATTGGTGTTGCACTACCAGTACATTCTTCTTTGGTGCCAAATGTGCCTCTAACAGCTGCAGCAATTCTTCGTAATTTATTTCGTTAAGCTTCTTGGGTGATGCCAATGCAGACACCATGTTGAACGTTTTAGATCCAATAGAGTTAAGCAATAGCTTTGCACAGTACTCTTTGTTATCTGCCACTTTTTTCATCTCAATGTAATTTGTAAACCGTTGAATGTAGTTTTTGTAGTTTTCTTTTGCAGCATCAAATGCCTCAAAATTTGGCAGCAATGCTGAATTTACAGATGTGCTTTGCACTGCACCTGCTTCTCGTACCGCCAATTGTTGTATCATCTGCGACATTATGTTCTGCTGCGCCTGCATGAATTGCTTAAACTGTTCAGCGTCCATTTTGTAAAAAAAAATTATTTGTATTTTCTTTTACTTTTTCATCAAATTCTGCACTTGTTGAATTCTTTAGTTTCCTTTTTTTTTTTTTTTTTTTTAACTCGTCGCCAATTTGTCGTAACTCTTCGAATTAAAAACACGCTGTATAATAATTTAATTCAGTATTTTATTACGAGAAGAAAAGCTAATCTATAATTTTATAAAAAAAAGAATAAAAAGTAGTGATCAACGCTTATAAAATATCCAAGTACATGGTTATTATTGGTACCCATAATAGTGATGTCAACGTTATCATAACAGTTATCGAGGTATCTGTCCCTTGTTTGAGTGATGTACCCCAAGAGCTTCTCCTCATCAAGCTTTCTAACATTCCATTTTGGAAGTTCTGCCTGTACGTCTGCCACACGAGAGTTATCATGTATCTTAAAGTGATATACTGATGATCGATCAGGGTGAGATCTTCCAGTACTACCCAGTTCATATTGCCATTATAAAGGCTGCTCGTACCTGTAATAAACTCTGCTTAATAAAACACCGGAGTTTATTATATATCAGTTTTTTTTATTTATTTGTTTTAAAACGTCGTTCTTATTGCGTTGCTACTTTATGAGTAACTTCTTTTTATTAAAATAATGTTTTACTAACTAGTATACAGAAGTAATATGAAATGTAACGGTAACTCTCATTTTAGTTGTTGCTTTAGTTAATGCATTGCTTAAGCAATTTACGAATTCAGTGTGTACTAAGAATACCAAACTAAAAGGAGAGCTAGTAGATCTTAAATTTATAAAAATTCTTACTTTAAAAGAATACAATCATTTTTGCAATACTACTACAATACCCCCTTCATAAATTATTTTCTCATCCGTGAAAATTTATTCTTTAATTTTTATTCAAATTCACAATCTATCACAATTAAAATATTAAAGATGAGAAAAAAATTTTTCGTTTAACATAGATAAAGTACTTACATACTAAAATAAAAAATTATGATTTCAAAACTTTTAATCATTACTTCTTAGCTTTCTTTCTCCTAAATTGTATTTTACAAAATCTTCTTCGATATTAGCATTTACAATTTCCTCTTGATTTATATCAATTTCATTTAAAATTGGTTTTATATTTCCATCATAAGAATTTTGGATACTGGGATTTAATTTCTGTAACGGATCTAAAAGAATTGTTGAAACATTTGTTTCTTTATTAAAAGGTTTAGTACAAGAAATAATTTGATTGGCATGCCTTTTCCATGTCTTATTAGATTCAGTTTCTACTAAAAAGGTTTGTCTTCCGAGAACTTTAAGTAATTTACCTTTTATCCAAGAAACCTTTCCTGGTTTTGAAAAATCTTTAACCATTACATGATCGTTTTCTTTAAAAACATTTTTTTTAAAACCTTTGTAATACTTAATTTGACTTTTTTGTTTGTTTTCAACAAATTCTTTTACATCTTTCATATTTTTATTTTCAACTTTTCTTTTAGGATTAATAAGATCAAGTCTTGTTCTCAATTTTCTTTTATTAAACATTAAATAAGACGGTGAAACCCCTGTGCTTGTGTGTACCGTGTTTCGGTAGTCAAACAAAATCTACATAAAACGCTATTGAATTCTGATATTGCAAGATTTTTTAAATTACGTTTAAGAGCATTTTTCATAGTCTTTACGGAATTTTCCGCCTGACCATTTGTAGCAGGATGTCCCACAGATGTGGTAACTTGTTCAATACTATTTAACCTCAAAAAATTTTTAAACTCATTTGAAACAAATGATGTTCCGTTGTCCGAAACAACACATTTGGGTAAACCAAAACGAGCGAAAAGGTCCCGTAAAACTTTAATAACCGCACTACTGGTTGTGTTTGTACCCATGTCAATACACTCAACCCATTTACTAGTACTATCAACTACCACTAAACACCAACGTTTCAAAAATGGACCAAAAAAATCTATATGAAGTCTTGACCAAACTTCATCAGATCTTGGCCAAGGAATCAATTCCTGCTGAGGTGGATTCGAACGTGTCATAAGACAAGCCTCACAAGAATTCACAATTTTCTCCAAATCCTTACTTTGGCCTGGCCACCAGCAACACTCACGCGCCATAGCCTTCATTTTAACTATTCCCATATGGGAAGCGTGTAAAAAACTAACCACCTCATCTGTTAACCGATTAGGTATCACGACCCGATAACCCCAAAATATACAATTTGCCTCCTCCGACAACTCATTTCTCTTCAAAAGTATGGTATTACTTCCGAATCAGAACACTTTTCAGGCCATCCCAATTTAATAAATTTCATAACTCTCTGCAATAAACCATCTTTTTCCGTTTCGTTACCAATCGTTTCAAAATCTAAAAATTTATTCTCACCATTGAGCACTTGTAAATAATTAACATAAACCTTTTCTGGAAAATCGCCTATAGAACCACTAGATTCCCTAGGATATCTAGAAAAGTAATCGGCAACATTAGTTTTAGATTTTATATGGCAAATATCAAATTGATAACCTGATAATGTTAACGCAATACGTTGTAATCGACTTGAAGCCATTAACGGTATTCCCTTTTTGGGATTAAAAATATGATGTAACGGTTTATTGTCAGTTACTAAAATAAAATGACGACCATAGAGAAAATGATGAAACTTTTTTACACCAAACAAAATTGCGACAGCTTCGCGGTCCAACTGCGAATACCTTTTTTCAGTATCCGTTAAGGATCTAGACGCAAACTCTACTGGCCTCTCAATACCATTTTCATCAATTTGTGACAACACAGCCCCTACACCTACTGGGCTTGCATCTACCGTTAATTTGGTTTTAAAATTTGCATTAAAATGCGCTAAACAATTATCAGCTAATAAAAAATTTTTCAATTGATCAACAGCTGAAGAACAATTATCGTTCCAAATAAATTTCGCATCTGCTCGTAAAAGCATATGTAATGGGTGTAACAATGTTGACACATCAGGCAAAAATCTCCTATAAAAATTTACAACACCTAAAAAGGCTTGAAGTTGCTTTACGTTCGTAGGGTATGGCATGTTAGCTATTTCACTAACCTTTTCCGGATTCATATGTAATCCATTTTTGTCAATAACATGACCTAAATATTTTATTTTTTACAAAAAAAATTCGCATTTTTCCGGGGACAATTTGAAACCAGCATCATTTAAAATATTGAGAACTCGTTCGAGCCTCTCACAATGTAATTTTCTATTAGGAGCACTTATCAAAATGTCATCCAAAAAGACCACGACTCCATCCAAACCTGTTAAAAGAGAATCCATAATTCTCTGAAAAATAGCAGGTGCTGATGCTAAACCATAAATCAATCTTGTATATTGAAAAAGACCTTTTGATGTTGAAATCGTTGTAAATTTTCTTGATTCCTCGTCTAATTGAATCTGTTGGTACGCCATGCTCAAATCTAATTTAGTGAATTCACTACCACCATGTAATTTTGCAAAAATATCCTCAATTCGAGGTAGAGGGTACTTTTCAACATATAAATGTGGATTTAGGGTAACCTTGAAATCACCACAGATTCTAATACTGCCATTCTTTTTTACGATTGGAACAATTGGCGTTCCCCATTCGCAATAATCTACCGGCTGTAAAATCTTCATTTTCACTAAATTATCTATCTCCATTTCCACTTTTTCCCTAATGGCTAAAGGCAACGGCCTTGGTCTAAAAAATTTCGGTACGGCCTCTTCCTTAACTTTTAGAGCTACCTGACTTTTCTTAAACAATCCTAGACCACCACATTTCCCAACTATACGTTCCTTATCTTCCATTGACACTTCTGAGCAGTAATTAAAGTTACCCACCTTAATCTGAAAAGTTTTCAAAAAATTTCGCCCTAACAGTGGTGGTCCCCCGTTATTAATAACGAAGAAAGTAAGCACTTTAATTTTATCTTCAAATTCGACCTCAATGTCACATGAACCAATAGCAATAATTTTATCACCAACATAAGAATTCAATATCATTTTAAATTTTTTCAAATTGTAATTTTTAAAGTAAGATTCATAGGTTTTATCAGAAATCGCGTTAAATCTTGATCCAGTATCCAATTCCATTTTAAACGGTACGTTCTTAACAAAAACTTTAACTATAATAGGATCATCATGATCTTGTGTACTTTTAATAGAAAATAAACTAACATCACTATTATCAATAAAGTTAAAATTATTTAACCTACACATTTTTTTTAAATGACCCTTTTGTTTACATTGGTTACATTTATAATTTTTAAACTTACAGTCTTCACTTTTGTGATTTTTGTACCCACATACTCTGCACTGTTGTTCTGTTGATTTATGCTGCTGCTGTTGTGGTTGATGGCGTTGTTTTTTAAAATTTTTCGCTGCTTCCTTCTTGTTACCTCCGTTGATTTGTTTGATGAAATTAAAATTTGGTTCTTCCTTCACCTCTACGGTATCATATTGCTGCTTGACATATTCCGCTTGATTGGCAATTTCCACCACCTTCTCGAATTTGCAATTCACCGACTCCAAAAATATTTTATCACGGGCCGGACCCTTTTCCAACCCCATCACAAATTTATCTCTTATGGCATTTTCCAAACACGTGCCAAAATCACAATTAACAGCCAAAGCTCTTACTCGCACGGCCCATTCATTTATCGTCTCCGTGGGTGATTTTGCTGCATTATAAAATTTGTAACGTTCTGCAAAACCAGGTGTTGCAGGCTTAAAGTGTTTGCCCATTGCGTTTAAACACATTTTAAAAGTTGTTGCGGCTTCTTCTAACTTTGCCGGACTCACCAGATTTTGTAGCAATATATACGACGTTTCACATAAAGATGTTAGCAGTATAGCTTTTTTCTTTGTTTCATCTTTAATTTCATTAGCAGTCAAAAATTGCTGCAGTTGGTGTTCAAAAACTGCCCAATTTTTTTGTGTGTGGTCAAAGTATGGCACTCTACCAATTATTGATACACTCATCTTTAATTTTTTTTTTTTTTAAACAAAAATCTTATAAACTTTTTAAGAAATTTATCACTTTTTAATTTTTTGTTTTTTTCCTTCGTCGCCACTGTAATAAACTCTGCTTAATAAAACACCGGAGTTTATTATATATCAGTTTTTTTTTATTTATTTGTTTTAAAACGTCGTTCTTATTGCGTTGCTACTTTATGAGTAACTTCTTTTTATTAAAATAATGTTTTACTAACTAGTATACAGAAGTAATATGAAATGTAACGGTAACTCTCATTTTAGTTGTTGCTTTAGTTAATGCATTGCTTAAGCAATTTACGAATTCAGTGTGTACTAAGAATACCAAACTAAAAGGAGAGCTAGTAGATCTTAAATTTATAAAATTCTTACTTTAAAAGAATACAATCATTTTTGCAATACTACTACAGTACCAAAAGTAATATCAATTATACTGCCACCTGACCCCCTACGAAATGTAAGTTTATCACCGGTGTTAAAAACAGTAAGGTTAAGACCGGCGATCATTTCACAGACCGTGGTACCTCTGTTGTCAAGGACATTAGAGTTCCACTCTGGAGACTTGCTGTTAAAATCGCCTCCTATGAGAACCTTATATTTTGAGGATCTAATAGAAGCCTCGAGGCTTGATATTGCTGCCACAAACTGACCAAAATCCATATTTGGAGAGAAATAGCAACTGTAGATCCTGATTCCACTAATTGTCGCATATACGAAGCACGAAATATTAGTTTCCCCTACTTCACTTATGGTTAGTTTGGTGTTCCTTACCATAATTGCCGCTCGGTGACTAGTATCTTCGTACCAGACTTGTGTTGGTGGTTTCCCGTAGGGTTCGCTTATCAACAATAAGTCTGTGTTCTCCTCTGCTGCCTTTTGTATCATAAGGTCTTGTGCCTCTCTTCCTCGGCCTGAGTTTATCTGCAAGAACTTAATCATGGTGTTGCCCTGTCTTCCGCCTATTTGCCACACATTGGTTGCTGCCTATAAAGTGGTCTACGTTCTTAAGTCCTGCCTCACTACAAAGTATACACATTCTTTGCGCAGTGCAGTCTTTTGATAGGTGTCCCAGACTGCAGCATTTTCTGCAGGCCTTGGATTTATCTACTCCGTTGCATTCTCTGGCCAAGTGCCCCTGATCCAGACATCTATAGCACTGTTTAGGCTGTGTTCTCTCCCTTAGTCTACACATGACCCATCCTATCTTTATGTTTCCACCTCGAAGTAGCCCAATGGCCAGATGGACCGGCAATTGGACCAAGGCCTGCTTGGTTCTACCATATGCTTCCCTTATGTTCAAAATTCTAAACGTTGAAGGCTCTTCTACCTTTGTAGTGTCCATTAGCGCCTTTAGCAATTCACACTCATCTGTGGATTCATCCATATCGCTGACCGCAATTGTGATATTCTTCATCACAGAGCGTATCTCTACACCCTCACCAAGGGTATTACCCAGTGCGTTTCGCAACTTGTCAGCATGTCCTTCGCCCTTTTTAAGCTTGACAAGAATTTCTCCGTTTTTGGTTCTTCTAATCTCCTTAACATCCACAACGATATCACTGGGGTTTACATTATCTTTCATTTGCCTTATTACGTCCGCGTATGTTTCAGCATTTACAGTTTTGATTGTTATTGCTTCGCCTCTCGTGTCAGTCTTTTCCTGCTGCTCCTTGTGACATTTTTCGATTTTTTTCTTCTCTTCTTGTGGTTTTCAGCTATCTTCCATTCTTCTCCATCTTTGCGCGAACTGGTATGTGCACCTATCTCCTCTCTGTTTTGCACAGGAGTTACATCGGGGATTTTGTCAGTTGTCTTCGGTTTCTTTCGGCTCCTTGTGTGTATTGGCGTTGCCGTGTGGGATGTTGGCGGGGATGCGGACGGCTGCCTTTTATTACACGTATCCGTCGTTGACTTTTGAGTATCGTCTGGTGCCATGCTGCACGGAGGCGATCTCCCAAGAATATGACTCCTTCGAAAAGGGTAAACATTTCCCGCCTCTGTTACTTCTTCGTTTTGGGTTTTGTTGTTTTCGTTGTTGTTGTTGTTATTATTATTCATATACATATCTTCACTGGGTCTCAACTCAAAGCCGCTATAGCCGTCCGATGTGTAGTCACGTTAAGATCCAATGGTTATCTATGCAAAAAGGGAGAGCCATGACGGTTGACATAAGGTCCTTATGGGGCCTTACGTTCAGTGCCAGATCCGCGCTAATCAGCAATTTCCATCTGAACCTACACCACCAACGTAATGATGACAGACTTAGAACGTACTTTAAGACTTGCCACGTTTTAATGAGACGGAGGCAGCTGTGACATTAGCCCAGGAGCCATTTCAGTAAAATTTCACTCTTACCTACCGAGGTCCTAGAATGACACAGCCGTCAGCCCAGGGTGCGTCAATCTAAAATCAAAGTCCAGTGATGCCATAATTAAGACCATACTGGGCTAGGTCTTAATGCCTCTCGGCGGGGATGCTCTCGGGGGTGTGTCAATAACATTATCTAAACTTCCAGAAATGCCATAATTAGGACCGTACTGGTCTTGATCCTAATGCCTTTTGGCGAGAGTATTCGCGGGGGTATGCCAAAAATCAAATCTATTCTTCCAGAAATGCCATAATTAGAACCGTAATGGTCTTGGTCCTAATGCCTTTCGGCGGAATATTCACGGGGGTATGTCAAAATCCAATCCATTCTTCCAGAAATGCGATAATTAGAACCGTACTGGTCTTGGTTCTAATGCCTTTCGGCGGGAGTTAACTGGGGAAACCACGGAGTCGTCACGCTCCTAACTAAACCTCTATCGAGGGTACCCTTGTGATAGGATACCTAGTTAACGGCGGTATCCACTCGCCCTGCCACAGGTCTTCTCTGGGCACAAGTACCATTTTAGTACGCCCTCCATACCTGCTATAACTAGGGTCCGCGGGGTCGTAAATCTCGTTATCTTCGCCTGAAGATACCCTTGCGGGTTGATTTGCGCACTGTTCATATTCTAAGACATCCGTGTTAAATAGCCGTTGTTGCTTCAGGTCTGTTCATATAATTTATATAACGTGATTTAACGGAAGGGTCCACCTCCATCGGTATGGGTGGTTTAGCTTGAGTGGGCCTAGGTGGTATCAAGTTTGGTGTAATCTGTTGGGTTGGCGTATTGTAAACACGAACTCTCTCATTTAGGGTCAGATTTCTTTGTGGGACATTAGGTTTACTAGTTCTATACATCTGATTAAGTGGTGGTTATAGTGTTAGAATAACGTGGGTGAATAGAAGTATTCCTAAAATTTAAATTCTGAAATTCAAGGCATGAAGTATAGGCTTCAGGTATGGTTCTAGGTTTCTGAATTGCAAGCATTCTTGAAACATCTCCATTTATTCCCCGAATGAAGACGGCCAAAGCTCTATTTCGATATGTTGAAATTAGAGCTTCAACAGTTTCACCAGAATAATTGTCCGTTTTAATTTTATTTATTATAAGAGACAATTGATGATTTACTCTCGCATATAATTCGTCAATTGTGCTGTTCCTTTGACGCATAACACTCAGTTCATATTCTAATGTTTGAACATCGCTTTTATCAGCGTAATGTAATGACAGACAGCTTTATATCTTCTCCCAACTCTCGTCAAAAATATTAAAGGAGATTAGAGCTGTGTCGGCGGGACCCCTAACTTTCTGTCGGACATGTTGTATGATTGCCCTGTATATAGGTTTATGTTTAATAATTTCATAATCCCTTAAGATCGATTCCACATTGTGGATCCACGAAATGTATTTTACGGGGTTCCCATCAAAAACTTGAAGATCCCTAACACAATCTGGAAGTTTTCTAATTTCCTGTAGGTCTGTTTCCGTCCGTGGTACAGGGAGTGTCAGTTCTCCACGAGGAGGACGACGAATTGTATTTTCTAGATCGGTCATTCTATTGTTGAGCATTTTAACCTGTTCAATCTGGGCGTTAAGAGCACCATTTAGTTGGATTATAGCTTCTCTCATTTGATCCATTTTCTAAAAAAAAAATTATTCTATTACGGACGAAGAGTCAAGAGTCTTGTTAAAGTGTATTACGTTAAGTTTTGGTCGTATATAAAAAAAAAAAATTTGAATTTTAACGTAATGCGGTTTACAAATTTACTTATTAAAAATAAATTCTCTTAATTAAAAAAAAAAAAATACCTCTCGTTTAAAAAAAATTGTTTATAATCTTGATTTAAATCTGTTTTAATTTTCCTAAAAAAATTCTCTTAATTTAACAATACAGTAAAAAAATTTCTTGTTTAAAATAAATTGTTAATAATTTTGATTTAAGTTCGTTTTAATTATTTTTAAAATATAATTATAATGATTTGCTTATAGCAGTATGCAGATCAGCATGCTTCTGGACGTCCCGTGGAATCCTTTTTGATAATTTGTCTACTCGGGTACGGGTGACGACACGATGTGATATCCTCTTTTTCCAGTAGTGTGTTTTCCACTAACCACGTTATTTGTTTGAGAAGTGTGATGTTCAGCAGTCTCGGGTTCTTATGTTTCCGATTTTTTATTTGTTTACCGCCGCGGATTTGCTAGTTTTTTTTAGGATTTTCACTAAAAAAGGTTTTTTCTATCAAATACTTTGATATATTCCTTGAAGTTATAAATTAAATTCACTTAAACTTCACTTTATATTTTTAATGTTTTTCCTAATTAGGACTTTTAGTTTGCTCGGGTGCCAGTTATGGAGTTTTAATCCACGGAATAATAACAATAATATGCTTACTTTTATTAATATTAAAATAGGTTTACTTATTGGCTAATTTAAATTATGCTTATTCAATAACCTAATTGTGTAAAGGTAAATGTACTGTTGCTACTTATTAGCTATAATTGTTGAGTGTGATCGTACTAGTGCATTGACTTACCGTTGTTGTCATGTTTGTCGTCATTAGGTGTATTCACTTAAGTATAATAACTTTTATATGAAAAATATGCTATTTTAGTGATAATATTACATTGTCATTTCAATTAAATTTAGTAGTTATAAAGTAAGTTTTAATTAAATCTAAATTAAAAAGTCTTACACAGCTTCAGGTAAGCAACTAAAACATGTATACTCTGCTTTCGAATGTTGTAGGCATACC
>JAEKOY010000472.1:0-25000 GCA_021234595.1 Delia radicum
ACACTTGTTGAAACAACGAAGACTAATCGTTTTTCACACAGACACAACCCGAACGTAAATAGAAATAAAAAGAGAAACCGAAAAAAAAACAAAAAAAAAATTGGTTAGTTGCTTGCCAGCATTGGATGGAGTAGGTTTATGTCGCTTTGTTTAATAAAATAAGTACACAGGTAATATTTGAAAACAACCAATGATATTTTAATTAATAAAGCCAAGCGTACTATAATTTTTTTTTTTAATGGAATTTTTTTTCATTCATTATGTGGGATTTTTTTGGGAAAACGCATTTTTATTTAGCTTGAATATATAAATATATCTTGATTTATTTATTCATTCATAACTTAATTTTAGCACACAAAACCTAAAATATTAAAACAATCTATATGTTAAAAAATTTAAAAATCTCTGAACTATAATTGTTTATATTAAAAACAATTACAACGCAGATATTTTGAATTTTGTTGTATTTTATAAGAATTAATATTATATAAATATATTTTTTTGCTTTTTTTGCTTTTTGTTTTTTTAATTTATTAATCCATATTTATAACATTATTATATATATTTGTTTGCCCAGTACATTATTGGCAAAGAACTCATGTGCCTATTTTCTTAAAGAACATTTTTTATTACCTATTAATTTTCTCTTATGTATATTTCTTTTTTTATTCGCCTCATAGCTGAAATTTATCACGTAAGGACATAAATAGTAAAACAATAGAACAATGTAAACAAACAAAAAAAAACAAAACCAAGTGATTTTGCTCAGTGCAATAGTACTAATACAATCTCATTTTTTTGTAAAATAACTAATACTTTCTCAGTTCTCTTTGTGCCCAAGATTGGTTTAAAGTTACCACATTTTCTGCTCTATAAAGAAGAAGAAGAAAATACCAATTTTCACAACCGAATTTCACAAATTATTGTTTGTTTGTAAACAAATAAATAAAAGTACGTTGCCACTACGTATTTTTATAAAACAATTCATAAACCAATAATCGGGTTTTAGTTTGGTGCTGCCACATTATCCAAAATATTAATTTTATTTTATTGGGAAGTTGTAATAACGAAAAACATTATAGCTCACTTTATGCCTCATTTTAGCTAAAGTTACTTTTTACTAACATTTACTTTTAAGGCAAGTTGTAATAACGGCCCTTAGTAGTTCAAACGAATAGTAAACTGTCGATATATACTCTTTTTGAATCCATAAACCGATATTTTACATAAAATTTGAGATATATATCGGACATTTCAGGTAAAAAAATTACAATAAGGCAAAATTTAAATTTCCAATAAATATAATCTATCGAAGCGGTTTATTCCTATAACCGTACGAATATGATAGTGTGACGAACAAAATTATAGCACAATAACTTTAATACTTTTAGGGCCATTATTACAACTTGCCAATAGCTAAAGTTCGGATGTTATCTGACAGATTATTAGTTTTTCGTTATTATAAGTATACTTTAAGCTAAAAGTGACCGATAAGCTAAAGGGAAGATATTGTTGCCTTTAACTTTAAACGTAAGGTTTATGTGTTTAAAGTTACCACATTTTCTGCTCTATAAAGAAGAAGAAGAAAATACCGAATTTCACAACCGAATTTTACAAATTATTGTTTGTTTGTAAACAAATAAATAAAAGTACGTTGCCACTACGTATTTTTATAAACCAATTCATAAACCAATAATCGGTTTTTAGTTTGGTGCTGCCACATTATCAAAAATATTAATTTTATTGGGAAGTTGTAATAACGAAAAACATTATAGCTCACTTTTTTCCTCATTTTAGCTAAAGTTACTTTTTACTAACATTTACTTTAAAGGCAAGTTGTAATAATGGCCCTTAAAGGTTTAACAAATAAGCGTTTGAGGTTGTATAGGGGTTATCTGTGCTTGCTATGCAGGAAGGGCATATCGATTCACACAGAGAATTCTGTTAAACTTCACATGTGTATAAAAATACTTTTTCGCTGGAAAATTCTTTTTCGCTTGTTAAAAAAGTATTGTGGTTTAAAAGTGTGAGCACATTTTATTATCGACACAACGAACAAAGTTCAAATCAAATATCAGATTTTAATTCTTGGTTCATTAAAACTTTTTGCTGGATCAGTATATTTTCTTTAAAAAAAAACTCAAAAAGTGCTGAGAATATTTTTACACAAAAATTGGCATTAAGAATATAGCCAGCAATAAATTTGCTAATATAATCCTTCTCAAAACACTTTCAATTTCACAAAAATTGGCATTAAGAATATAGCCAGCAATAAATTTGCTAATATAATCCTTCTCAAAACACTTTCAAATTTTGATTCCAAACATATTTTTATAAATTTTTTCAAATTTCACACTTGCACTTTTTTGTGTATAAATGTCTAATTCTGGGTAATTTTTACAATATCTAAAAATTGTTTTCCTTCCTATTTGTAGAATGTTCTTTCGAAAAACCCCTTAAAAATTAAAACCACAAAAAACTCAGATAAGTTGATGTTTTCTCAAAACAAAGATTTGTTTTTAGTAGAATTTTCGACAACAAAATTTCAACATTCATAATCTGATAACTTTTTCCAAAGTGGTCTTCCAAAAAAAAAAAAAAAATCTGCCACATGGTTGGCAAACACTAACTTTTCATTATAACTGTGGTTGTCTACAACGCCCACATCAATACCAATATCTTCTTATATCACCGGGTTTATTTCAAAATTTTACCCATTAAATTGACCGTTATAAATCGGCGTTTCAGTATTTTGGCTTTATTTTTACAGCAGTTCCAGATATTTAAAAAAGCGAAGTAAAACCATTTAAACAAGAAAAAACACTTCTTTAATGGAATCGCTTTTTTTAAAATGTCGGTATTGTTGCAGCTGTGGTATCCCACAACCATTATTAAGGTCGCCCTGTTATAGTTATCCTATCAGAAGGATTCAAATTACAAAACAAAACAATAACTTGAAGATTCTCATTGTTTTTAATTTAAGCTTCTGTTTTTTTAAAATAAATTTTAAAATTTTACAAATTGGCGTTTCAGTATTTAAGCTTTATTTTTACAATAGTTCGAGATATTTTAAAAACAACCCGGTAAAAACGCGAAATAAACCCGGTTATACAAGAAAAATTTTGGTATTAATGTGGTATCACACTACCGTTATTATGATAAGGTCTTGAATGGGCACCCTGTTATAGTTATCCTATCAGAAAGATTCCAATTACAAATCAAAACAAAAACAACTTAAAGATTCTCATTGTTTTTCCTTTAAGCGTCTGTTTTATTTAAATTAAATTTTCAGTAAGTTTTAAAAGTGTTTCACTCAAAAAACAAATCTACAGAATTTCAGCGTTTCTTTTTTTATTTGTCGTTTTTGTTTTAAAAATAGCAGGCAACAGTGATCTTAGTTTTCTTACAGAACCGTTAGTTGTATTTTTGTCGAAAAAAAAAAAATATAAATAAAAATGCCTTTCCTCAACACTTACCCGGTGATCCACAAAAACTATTCAAGTCCAAGCCCGCTGAACTGAAGTCCATTCCAGGATTTCCACCATTACTATTACCACCCATTTGCTGTTGTTGTTGCTGCATTGATTGCAATATTGCACTATTCTTATTTTGTTGTTGTTGTTGTTGCTGCTGCTGCTGTTGTTGTTGTTGTTGCTGCTGTTGCATTTGTTGTTGTTGATTAGCCATCAGTATACCCATATCACTACCAGTGGGCGATATAATACCCAAACTTACAGGAGAATTTTGACTGCTGGGCGTTTGGAAATTCATGCTATTCGGTGAATTTTGTGATTGAACAACAGAAGCACTGCTTCCACCCAGTAATGTATTCAAATTACTACCACAAAATTGTTTTTGATGCGTGGCATGTCGCATGGCCTGCATGTGGGTGGGTGATGTAGGCAAACTGGGACGTGACTTGGCAGGAGAGGGAGAGCCTAAAAGCAAACACAAAAATCAATATTAAAATGTATTCTTTTTTGGGAACTGTTTATTAAGAACTTACCCAAATAAGCATGAGGCGATAATGCCATATTCGATTGTACAGAATGTGGCGGCGATTGATTGGAATAGGGTGGACTGAGACCTTGCTCATGGCCACCCATCATATTGTTGCCGTTTAAACCATTATTACCGTTCTGATTACCATTCATTAGCTCTTGATGAAAGGGCGAACCCATGGAATAACCATAATTTTCCATTTTAATCATATCATGGCTTTGTTGTGGAACCAATGATTGCATAGATTGTGCATTCTGAAAGGATGATTGAATTTAAATTTAATTTTTTTTTTCGGAAACTAGGAACTTAAACTCATATTTAGAAAATATAAATTTAAAGTCCAGCACTTTTTATTTGAAAAATGAAACAAAATTCAATTAAATTAAGGACATTTGAACTACATTTTTTTAAGGTTAACTGTACATTATTGTTTTAGGGAAATTCGCACGCTATCCACCTTTGCCTACTATTTCCCAATATTGATGATACGAATTGTTAAATTATTATAAATTCTTTGTTGCAAATGACATTTCGTATCATCAATACTTGGATATAGTAGACATGGGTGGATAGCGTGTGAATCAAGCTTGATATATCAAATAAATATGATATTGTAATTATAAATCGCTTAATTTGATAAAAAAAAGTTGCCAAATATGCAACATTGTTTCAAAAAAAAAACATCTACTTTTGGTTTACAAATTATTATTTTCCTTTTGTAATGTTAATTTTTGTTCTCAATAAAATCAACAACTTTCTGAATTTCATATAAATATGTGTTTAAACTTACCTTAACACAATCTTCATAGCTCGGCGGGTGTTTTACATTGTTGCTCCCCAGCAGATCGTTGTGATGATTGGTTTGTGGTCCGCCTCCGGTCATTGCGTTCGAGTACATTGATGTTGTATCGTAGGGACTCGGTTGACTTGTTAGTGCAGTTGGTGGCGGCGAGTCCACTGAACTGAGAGCTGCATCCAGCAATTGCTGCTGTTGATTCTCCACGGAGCCCGGATTTTGCACAGTCTGGCCACCAGCCAAGCCATTCAGCAGCTGAGATGCCGTAAGGTTGTTGCTGTTGTTTCCCTTTTTTGAAGCCTGACCTAAACCCTTTTTTGAACTAGGCTTGCGACGTAAACTACCACCATTATCGAGCAAACCATCAGGACTGCCCTCTAAAAGTTTCGCCTTCTTAGCGGCCTTAGCTTGAGCAGCTTTTGACGGTTGTTTTCCAGCTGCTATAACAGTCGGCTGAGTAATCATTTGATTACCCGGAGGTGGAGAGGCAATCATAGTTTGTGGTGCCATAGCTATCATTTGTGGTGATCGTGGTACATGTTCATCAAGCAAACGAACAATATCGTGGTGTAATCTTTCCGAAGCTACATCTCTTGGCAAACGATCCATATGATCGGTAATTTCACGATTAGCAAAGTTATCCAGTAGTGCTTTGCAGGCTTCATAGGAACCTTCACGGGCGGCCAAAAATAATGGTGTTTCATCTTTATCATCTTGAGCATCACGATTAGCATGATGCATAAGCAATATATTAACAGCCTCGGTATTATTAACTGCAGCTGCCCAATGAAGAGCAGTTTTACCAGAATTATCGGCTGCATTTATATCAGCATCGGCAGTAATCAAATCTTCAACCATACCCTCAATAGCCAATCTAGCAGCCAATATTAAGGGAGTAGTACCATCATGCATACGAGCATTTAAATTAGTAGCTCTATTTCTTAATAAAATTTGGAATACACCCATGGCATCAGCGGCAACTGCTGCATGTAGAGGAGTACGTCCGGTATTATCTTGACAATTGGCATCAGCTCCTGCATCCAATAGACGTTTAGCAGCATCAGCTCTGGCATAACGGGCGGCCAAATGTAGCGATGTTTCTCCGGTCTTATCCATAGTAGCATTAAGTTCAGCTCCTTGAGCCAAGAGATCCGAAATAACCTGAGCTGTGGCATCTTCAGATTGTTCAATATCTTCACCAGTATCTATGCCACCACCTCGTACAGCAGCCACCATTAGAGGAGTCATGCCACAAGGACCTCTAACATCTACCTCATGTTTACCATCTTGATGTGCTGGTGGAGTCATAATAGAGGATCTAACATCGGCTACATCTAAATGAGCTTGAGACCATACACGATTATCAGCTTCTTCATAATCGGTAACCATAGTATGATCACTAGCGTAACCACCATGATCATTACGTAAACGTTTCGGTTGTGGCATATCCGATTCATCGTCAGACCATTGTGGTGCATGACCCATGTGACCCGAGTTCATATTAACATCATTACTCATACAGGCCATAGAAGGATTTTTATTTAGATTTCTCATTTCTTGTCCGGTAGGATCACGACGTCGTCGTTGAGGATTTATGGTAGGAGTACGGAATCCTTCGGGGAACCAAGTTATACCCGCAGCGCGTTTACGTTGTGTTGTAACCAAAACACCAAACAAAGCAAATGCCAATACCACCAAGATAATACCCAATGTGACATATTTTACATTGGTAGGTGTTTCCACAACATCTTCTCCAGGATTTTTAACACCCCTAACACTATAGATAGGGAATTTCGATGATAGAGTATATTTGGAAGCAGTGGCTGCCAAAAATTCTGCTGCCTCTGCAGCTCGATCGAAACATTCAGTACACCGACGATTATCTATTTCCAAATACACTTGTATACCAGTCTGTCCAATACGTTCGGTAAACAATATCTTATTCTTACGACCAAATTCAGTATTTTGTATATCATTAATAGGCTGAGTACCTTTCCATGAGAATATCATATCATTACCCATAGAATCTTTTTTAATACGTATAGTAGTTCTCAAATGATGACCCATTTCTCTTAAAAATTCTACTTGCTGTTCACGAAATTGTTTTAAATCCATAAGTACTATAACTGATATGGCACCATCCGCTAGATTGGGAGGTTCGGCTTCACTTTCACAATCTAAACCATCCCAATTACATTCGGCATTATTGCAGCCATAATCACATAAACCGTTGGCATAATGTTTTTGGCAATAGGCATCATAGATAGGATTACAAGGTTGCAACTTCTTTTCACAATCACGACCATCGTATAGACAAGCAGCATTATTACAATCCTCATTACACTTGCCATCCATAAAGACACGCCAACACTCAATGGGTGCAGTACAATTAACCCAAGGATTAATGCCCAATGAACAATCGTTGCCATCAAAATTACACGCATAAGTATTACATTCAGGATCACAAACATGATTGCCTTTTTTCTCTTCACAACCACGCTTAATACACATTTCACGCTGATATTCCAAATCTTTAGCATATTTATTTAAAGCTCCACGAGAAGGATCTAATACCCAACCAGGATAATTGGGATCATAACTTTCACATCTTTTACCGGTCCATTTAGCAGGACAGAAGCAAACAAAATCACCTAAAAGATTATCACAGGCGGCTCCTTGTAAGCAAGGATTTGGGGTACATTCATCCATAGTATCACGTTCACAATGACGTCCCTCAGTACCACGTGGACATTCACATCTATAACCACCCCCATCATCGATTATGCAGGAGCCAGCTTGGCAGGGATTTGAGTCACAATCATGGCCAGAAAATTCACAATTTTTACCATAGAATCCTTCGGTACATAAACAATGATGACCCCCCTGTTTGGGCGAACATATGCCACCATTTTGACAAGGCGAATTGGCACAAAAGTCTACCTTGTTCTCACAATGTCTACCCATATAACCCGGTTTACAATTGCAATGATAGTTATTAACCAATTGTACACAATCTAAAGTACCAGCATTAGAGCATGGATTAGATAGACACTCATTAATATCACCTTCACAGCGAGAACCCACAAATCCGGGAGGACAAGCACATTCAAAACCGCCTACACGATCAATACAAGTACCATTATTGTGACAGGATCCTCGTTTACAATCATTTTCATTAACTTCACATATTAGACCAGCTGTTCCCGGAGGACAAGAACAACTAAAGGTATTTACTAAATCATGACAAGTACCTCCATTTTGACAAGGATTTGGTGAACAATCATCAATATTCAATTCACAATTTTGTCCTTGGAAACCTTTACGACAAACACAGGCATAAGAGCCGATCAAATCACGGCATGTACCACCATTAAGACAGGGTTGAGATTCACATTCATTTATCTCTTGTTGGCAATAACTTCCCGTATATCCTTGCTTACAATAACATCGATGAATATTACCATGTTCTTTACAAGTACCATTATTACAAAGTTGTTCCAACGAAACTCCCTTGCGTATGGCAGCATCACTACAGGATACCATTTCAACATCACATAATTTTCCAGTCCAACCAGGAGCACAACGACAACTAAATTGATTTTTAACTTGTGTACAAGAAGCATCATTCTCGCAGGGCGATTTAGTACACCAGTCAACATAATCGGTACACTGCTTGCCAGTATAGCCATACGAACAATGACAAGTATATTCATCACCATTTTCATGACAAGTAGCACCATTTTGACAAGGTTGAGAATCACATTTATTAATCTTATATTGGCAATTAGAGCCTGTATAACCCGGCAAACAGGAACAATTGTAGCTATTTATACCATCTATACAAGTACCACCATTCATGCAAGAACTTTCCGTACAATCTTCATCATTAGTTTGGCAATTGATACCCGAGAAACCCAAGGGACAGGTACAGGTATAGGAGTTAACATATTGTCTACAAGTAGCACCATTTTGACAAGGCATACTTAAACACTCATTAATATCCGTCTCACAGTGTTTGCCATCAAATCCATCCACACAAAGACAGGTATAATCGCCAATACCATCTAGACAAGTACCACCATTTTGACAAGGGAACATAGCACAGTCATCGGTATTAATAGCACAATCATGGCCCTCATAACCCTTGGCACAGATACATCTATAGGAGCCAGGCACATTATGACAAGTAGCACCGTTACGACAAGGTGTCGACAATTTGCATTCATCGATATCTTCATCACAATATCTTCCGGTATAGCCCAATTTGCAAGTACAAGAGAAATCCAAAAAGTTGGGTGAAGGAGTACATTTAGCATCATTACGACAACGATTTGTAGCACAAGGATCCAATTTTGATTCACAGTCTTGTCCGGTATATGGCACCTTGCAAACACATTTATAACCATTAACCTTATCAATGCAAGTACCACCATTGGCACATGGATTATTAATACAATCATCGATATTAGTTTCACATTTCAATCCCGTATAACCAGGCATACATTGACATTTAAAGGCATTTAGCTCATCAACACAAAAACCACCATGCTGACAAGGATTTGAGGAGCACTCATCGATATCGTTTTCACATCTCTTTCCACCATAACCAGGAGGACAATGGCAAATAAATTCATTAATACCATCTTCACAGCGGCCACCATTAATACAAGGATTCGAAGCACATTCATCTACATCACTTAAACAACGAGGATCATAGAAACCTCTAGGGCATTCACATTTATAGCCATTTACCAAATCCATACAAACACCATTGTTGGCACAAGGATTGGAGGCACATTCATTGATATTTATTTCACAATGTACCCCCGTAAAACCAGGAACACATTGACAGGTATATTTGTTAATACCATCTATGCAAGTTGCACCATTATTGCAAGGATTACTATGGCATTCATTAACATTAATTTCACAATCCTTACCAGAAGTACCCGGTAAACAATGACAGACATAAGAACCCACACGATCTACACAATGACCACCATATTGGCAAGGATTTGATTCACATTCATTGATTTGAGTCTGACAGAGATAGCCCGTAAAACCAGGATCACATACACAGGTAAAACGATTATCACCATCTATGCATTTACCACGATGACAGGGATTGGAGTCACAATCATTAATGTTAATTTCACACGATAATCCTGTATAACCGGGAGGACATTGGCAAGTATAGCCTGCAATGGAATCTCTACAAATACCATTATTACGACAGGGTTGTGACTGGCAATCATCGATATTAATTTGACATCTGGATCCCGTAAAACCCAGAGCACACGAACATTTGAAACCATTAATCATATCATGACATTTACCACCATTTAAACAAGGATTTGATTGGCATTCATTAATATCAACTTCACATTGGGTACCAGTAAAACCAGGCATGCATACACAACGGAAAGTACCGGGATCATCTAAACAACTTCCTTCATTTTGACAAGGATGTGACTCACATTCATTAATATTAGTTTCACATCTGGGTCCTGTAAATCCCTGCGAACAATTACATCTAAACGAGCCAGGAGTATTAACACAAACCCCATTATGTTCACACGGCGATCCTTGATCACATTCATCGATGTCTTCTGAACAATCAACGCCCTTATAACCAGTAGCACATGAACAGGTATAGGAACCATTAATGGGACTTGTATCGCAAATAGCATCTGCATGGCAGGGATTTGAAGTACAGGCATCATCCAAATGACAGAGCAGACCAGTTTTGCCGGGTGTACAACGACAGTAGAAGGATCCTACACCATCGATACAAGTGGCACCGTAGAAACACGCAGCTGCTACACAATCATCAATATTTTCACTACAATCCGGACCAGTCCAGCCATTAACACAGATGCAGGAGTACGAACCTTGGGAATTTGTACATGTAGCACCATTTTGACAAACCGAAGGTCTGTAAAAAAAAGTCAAAGTAATTTGTAATTAAAATAACGGCTAAAGATCATAGATTACTTAGATATCAAACTCTTCTTCTTTTATAAACGAACAAAATTTTTTCATTCACATTCAAATACTTTTTGTGTAGGTATACCACCTATGTCCAACACATTCTCATGAGTAACGTGCACTTACAGCTAATGTCAAAGAGTTTGAGATCTATGTAACATATGCTAAAGATTGTAACACAACATGCCGACAAGTGTTAAAACCTAGATACCACAGTATACTGTTCTACAGGCTTTAGAATTTTTTCATCACATCCACTATCCTAAATTAAATTTTAAAAATACCCGGCTATTCGCTAATCGGAACGTTATAACACCACGTATTGAGCTTTATTCACAAAATTTGTTATGGCATCTGAAATTTCTGCCTATTAAATCCTCCTTAAAGTCCTCCCTTCTTCTTTGTAAAATCGTCCGTTGGAATCCAATGTTATGGTATTTTAGCTATTAATACAAAAAAAGAGATTTTTCTCTGCATTTTGCCTGTATTGTACGGCAAATTAATTAGTATCTTAAAGTCCTATCATCTCTTAAAAATGCTTTTTGATTTTTTCAGATATCTGTTTTATTTTCGAGATATTAATCGTTGAAATTTATTAATATAGTTCAGATGCGGCGAATTCATTAGAATTTAGAAATCCTTTATATATTAAAAATATTTTTGAATTTTGTATAAGTATTTTTTATTCTCTGAAATATTGTCCGTTTAAATTTAGTTACGTTTTTTATTACTTGGTTTTCAAAGGACGACTCCTCCAAGAAGGAATAAGATATTGCAAAGATTAAACCTAAATATTTAAGGTAATTTTAAACAAATTTTTTGAATAAAGCTTGATTCAGGATGTTATAACAACCTTAATATATCGAAAAATTGGTTTTTAAAATTTTAGGTTAAGATATCTCAAAAGCCTGTTGTGATTGAGAATATCAAGTCAGATTTAGCGCACCTCAAACTTATTATAAAGTTTCTATCTGCAAAAACACTGTCCTAATTTTGTTAATCATCTGCATTCATCACATCACCTACACTTCACTTTATTCATTTAACATCCAAAAGATGCAAGTGATAGATTTGACAATTCAAGTGATTAAAATAACCATCAGGTGATTTAGGAATTTAAGTTTCTCATAAATTTTTTTTGAAAACTACTACGCGGACAATCAAATCGTTCATCACCGTGTTTCAGAAAATTCAAATTAGGCGAAGTGAAGCGTTGTGATTTAAAAATTTACTCTATTAAATTATTTTATTTTTTTAGCAGTGCAATTTAAGGTTTGAAGCCAAGTATTTATTCTATTTAAAATAATCGAAGTATAATTTAAGAATTAACCCTCCAATGCCCGAATTATGTTTTGCAATGAAATTCATACCATGTATTCGTCTCGCAAAAAAATAATAATTTATCTTAAAAAAATGTTTTTCGCTGACTACTTTCGGCGATATGAGCAAAAATAATTTAAAATTTATCTCGAAAACTATTGCAAGTAAAACAAAAGTTTGTACCAAAAATTATTGCTCTTACCAAGACATAACCACAAACCAAAAATATACTTTTTTGTGCTTCTTTTTAAGAAGATATGGCGATTTTCGCTTTTTTTAAAAATGCGAAATAGGGCGAAAAAGTATCTTAACTTCAATATTTTTTGTTCAAACTTTAGACTTTTGCTACTATTACTGATTGTCTTCTCTATACCAAATTTCAAAACGATCCGTCCATTACTTTATAAGTTAAGACAATGTCCTTTAGAGATATCCTGATAAAATCCTGTTCGTCCTTAAAGAAAAATAAGGACTGATTATTAAAGGTAATACTTCAATCTTACTTATACTTAATTTTCAAGAGTTTTAAATCAACTTAAGTAAGTGTTTTAGTCGTTGGAAATCTCAGTTAATTAAAAAATAATTATTTTTTGAATTTTTACAAAATTTGAACTTTAAAGCTTACTCGCGTTTTAACAGTGCACTGAATACGAACAGTTTCTTCGCAAAACTTTTAGCTAATTCACTTTTATAGCGAACTATGTCAATTTCTAAGTATAAAACACTCATTCGAAGCATTTGGGTTCAATTTTATAAACGATGACAAATGTCATCGTCTAGCGTTAGAGGGTTAATTACAAAGTTCAACTGAAATTTTCTTTAATCTTCTAACCGATACTCCCGTTACATTATTGAAGAAGACTACCAAACAAGTACCCAATACTGGTATTTTATTTATTTTTTTTTGTCTTCTTTCAGCAATAAGGATAGTAAAGATGTTTTTTTTTTAATTTTCTTATTTTTCTTCGATCTTTTTAAATAAATGATATTTAGCTCAATAAAACAAAAGACAAAAAGAGAGTAAATATGTCAAAACAAACTCTATTACGTACGTTTTGTTCAGATTTGGTATTCTTCCTTCTTAGTTATGACAGTCTTCTAGTTAATTACGCGGATAAGTAAATTCTATGTTCAACAGAATTTACTTTCCGCAAATCCATCACCATTTGTTTATTATGTAAAACAGAGACAACATATTGTATGTTGGTACTATTTCTACACATTGTATGGAGTTACAGTCCGTCCGTTTACTGGGTCCGTCTGGTCTGGGTTTTTTAAATTTTCGTAATCGTTCGGCTTTAACACAACTATCCCGTAACTGGGCCCACAACATATTTTTATCAACATTTTGTTTTCTCGAGTTCTTTGATACTACTTACAAAAAAATCTGAATTTCTTAAATTTGAAAGATGTTTTCATACAAAAATGTTCTAATTTTTGACCCTGCATTTTAACGCTTAAACATGCGATTGCGCACTTAAAAAAATACATGTCTAATATTTTGTTGTCCTTAACAACGGATTCAAGTTTCATTAAAATCTGTGGATTTACCACAGTGTAGTTTCCTTGTTAGTTTTTGAAATTGAAAGTAAATGATCAAAATTTACAAACTTTGTTCGATTTAGGTTAAATTGTAGAAAATTCGCTATAAGTTAGTCGCTGTTAATAGTATGTACTTATTTGGGGGGTAGGTAGGTGGGTTTTGATATGTTGTATCTTCCTTATAACCTCAATTTTGAAGATCGAACTTACCGTATAGCACATTCATCCACATCTTTTTCACAATTTTCTCCCGTATAATTAGGTGGACAGGCGCAGTGATACGTATTAATGCCATCAATACACGTACCTCCATTTTGACACATATGACCAGGACAATCATCAATATTTAGTTCACAATTTTTACCTTGATAACCTAAAAAAGAAAAGAAAAAATCATGATTTATTTAAAAGGAATTTTTATATAAAAAAAAAATAACCCTAAAGGGCATAAATATAAAATCAATCAAATAAAAAAAAATCTCATAAATCAGATGGAAAAAAATTATATAAATTTTCCCATTCTCTCCTCAATCTCAGAGAGTGATCATAAAAAGATATAAAAACAGGTAGCTGACTCAAAAACGAAAAAACTACTCATTGCCGCATTTAGTAAAACCGGCTTTAAAAAAAAAAAAACTTAATAAAATTAAAATACAAAATAATTTCATTGCGAGACTCGTTTAAGAGTATAAAAACCCATGCAAAAAAAACTCTCTATAAAAATGTTATATTTTCTTCTCATCGATAAATTTTACAAACTCAGCATAAAACTACATGATAAAGAATGACAGAAAAAACAAATAAAGCACAACTTTAAAGATACACCTAAACAAAAAAACTTACACACTCTCAACATAACTTCTTTAGATAATCAAAACTACATGTGAGAATGTCCAGCGGAAAAAAGAAAATAAAACTGAAGTATTATGAAGAACATAAAATAAATATTATTAAAAAACTATTGTTAGGACGTAGAGACAACATATTTCACTTCAACTTTAAGCGATTTGTAATTATTATTTTTTTTTTCAACTCAGCTTTGAAGAAAATATTAGCATACACTGAAACAAAAAATTTACATAAATTGAAGAAATGAATGCATTTATTTAAAATAGCTTAAAAACCGATAGTTTTAAATATCGGAATACATTTAGAAGAAAACTAAATTGTTTTTCTTACAAATATTGTCTTTTAATTAATTTGATTAAACTCTTGTAATGGATGTTCAATTCAAAAGCTCAATTCAAAAGTCATTAAACTTTTTCTTTCAAATACCATTTATGCCAAGACTTTAGAAAAAATCCAAAAATTATGTCTTCATACTAGAGAAACATATTTTAAGTTTCGGACTTGACAGACGCATATACATATATCAAATATAAAGTTCCTAGCTTTAGCGGTTTGACTGGGTAATGAAGGGGAATACCTTACTTTTTAACTCCATTTAAACCACGCTTTTATTGAAATTTTTAAAAATTACCTCTTTATTTCAAATTTCTCTCTGTAGCGGTTTGCTGTATTAGTAACTGTCATACCAATATTCAAGTTCCTCCCTTTAGCGGTTTGGCTAGTCTTTCCCTTAATTAAGTGTAGCTATTTAACTTTGTTCTTCAAAATTTTGTTATTTTGTACCAAACGCAACAGAAGTGTTAAAATGACTAGCAAGCATGACCCATTTTTTGTTTTTTTTTTCAAATTTGGCCAAACAAATTTTAATGTGTTTGACTATTTAAAAAACTTAAGGCATTTTTTAATATAAATATCCGTTGGTATTATGCTCAGCTTAACTAAAGATTGACTCCTGTTGCCTTACACACAAAAAAAAATTCATGCTATTTATGAAAAATTTACCAATGTACTAATTTAGGAACTTTTTCATAACATGTATGAACAGTTCATAAAAAATACTGGGAAAGTTTGTGTCTCGTAAATTATGACAAGGTTCTTAAAATATATGTAGAAACACTTAATATTTATGAAAAAGTACTTAAAAAATTTGCCAATGTACAAAATTCTAATATTTAAGAAAACTTGCATAAATTACAATAATACTGGGAATTTTATGTGCCTTTTCATAAATGCTAGGGAAACTAGGAACAATTGATAAGTAGTAAGTAAATTTCATAAATAGTATGAACCTTTAAAGATATGAACTTTTTCATAAAAAATTATGAATTTTATTTTTTTGTGTGTACCTACAAATAGCTTGCCAAACTAGGAGCCTTTTGTGAAATTCGTGTTGTTGGAATATTTTAAGCCCAACGTTAATTAGTTAGGAATTAGGTTTTCGAACATTGCACGTGCGCTAACACTGTGTGGCCAGAAATGTTTGGAAGAGCCATCAAAAGTTGCTCTACATTTTTAGCAAAGGCCAAAGTGATTTATTTTGAATGCACATTTTTATTTAGATTAATGAGCTCAATCGGCGCAGCGGTTCAAAGGTTATGCGTGAAAATGGGAAGCTACCTCTAAATGTTACATACAAATTGGTGTATTAAAAGGAGTGAGCTCGAAAAAAACAATGAATGATAACCAATTCGATGCGGGTATCGGTAAGGTTAACGTTATTTTCGTTTTTTTCGGTAACGGTATTTTAGGGGGTAACGATATTTTAGTTATTTCGGTAACGGAATTTTTTGCCTTAACGGTATGTTACTTATTTCGGCATTATTGCACACAGGCATTATTCGAAAAATTTCTAAAACGGATTAACCGATTATTCGGATCGATTAATCGTTTAAAATTTTTTGTTTTTGTTTTTTCTTATATTTAAAAGTTTGACATATTATGGGAAACATTTATAAAATTTCCATAGATTAATTTTGGTTTACCACAGCATCAATTAGTTTGAAACAAGTAATTTTATTTATTAGTTGTTTTAAATTGAAAGATGTACACACAGAGGAAAATTTAGCTATTTGCCAACTGAAATTCGGATACTACGACTCAAGTTCAGTTATTACTAGTTTCAGACGGTTGGCACAACTCAACAGTAGTTTTCGCAACAAAGTTGGGCTAATTCAACTGGATTTTAGTTCCAACACCCAAAATATTCAGAAACCTAATGTAAATATCGTTGTACTAACTGAATTTTGAAGTTATTGCCATTAATATACACTTTTCAATTCGTTTGGCACTTTATTTCTCTGTGTGTAGTGTACTAAAATTATTCCTAGAACATTTGACAAATATATTTCCAAAAATATGCTCATCATTGCCAAACTTGAACCCAATTTGGTACAAAAATCTAAAAAAATACGAGTAGCAACCTATAAGTATTCTCGAATTTTTTATTTTTTGCCGTAATCAACTGGATAATACTCATCGTTTTAGCACTATTAAGTAAAATGGTACACTTTTGAGACACCGTAACGTGCATTAACATTTTAAAAAGATTTATTTCGTAAAAAAAGCAATATGTTTCTCAATATATTTTATGGACTTATGATAGGATTAACATATATTTGTATGAAATTGTGTATATTTTCATACAATCATATGCAAAAATGTAACATTTAGAGCAATTTTACTCGACTAAAACTCGGATTTAATTATATTTATATGTATCAGTTCACATCCGGATACAATAATATCCGGTTTTTATATAATTATATATATATAAACTGATACAATTAGATACAAACCTGATGCAATCTAATACAATTCTATTGGGCCATAATTCGGACTGGACATTTATCTAATTGCATCAGATTAGATCTAAATCCATACAAACAGATACAACTATGTGGGCCCACAGTTCAGATGAAAGTTAATAAGATTACATATGGCGTCACATAGAAATTGATATGATTACATAAAGCTCCATATATATATATAAATTGTATGAAACGTTATTTGATAGACGAATTGTTTCAAATTTAAAAACAAATATTTTAAAATTAGGAGAATTAAAGAAAAAAGTCTTGAAATTTTATTAAAATTTTGGAAAATGTTTACCACGCTTATAACGAATTAAATCGTCAGGTCATCGCGAGCTCGTTAGAACTGTACTCCAGTAGTAGGAGTTCAGTTTCCTACTATAAGTTGGTTAAGAGTGCATTCTCAGCGCCAGAAAACTTCAATTCGGATTTATACTGCACTCAAAAAAATAAGTTAGTACAAAAGTTAGTAAAACGTCTTGTAAATCAGGTATACTATTTTTTAGCAAATTTTTTTGCTAAAATCGTGTTTTCAGCTAAAATTTTTGTTATACTTATTCAGCACTTAACTGTTTTATACTAATGCTTTACTAATATACTAATGTTTTACTAATTAATTTTGCTAAAAAAATTGCGCTGATAAGCACATTAATAGTGTGGACGACAACCAGATTGAAAGATATACGCAGAATGAAGCAGTGTCGCGGCATGTTAAGATGTAGTAGAGAAGAGGAAAATGATACTAAAAAGTACAACTCTAATAAGACTTATAAAAAACTCAACCATGGAAGACTTTTGTATGTGTTTTTCATACATAAAACAAAATTGAGGATTAAAACAACTTAAATTTTGCGTTGTCACCGGCTTGTGAAAATAATTGTCTTTTAATTAAATAAAAGCCAAAATAAAATATTTAAATTTAATATGTATTTCTATAATAAATGTTAATAGATTAATAATCTAGTGTGGTCAAATTGCAAACAAACATATACAGACAGACATGTAGACAGAGTAAAGCGAAAGACAAAGACACACATCTTAGGTTGATTTTTATGGTTCCTTTTTCTTATTGCAAAAAAAAAGGGTTGTTTTTTTCGTTTCGTTTGTTTCTGTTTATTTTTTTGTTTCGTTTCTATAATTATCTTCGGCAGTCCTTTAAAAGAAAGCATCATTAAGACAACCATTGATGTAAGTAGTTGAAAGAAAATTTTTGTTATGTTATATATATTTATTTCTATATATTTTCAGATATTAAATTAATTCATGACATCAATGTGGGAAAATGAAAATTTTTATATTTCGTAATTATTGTAAATTATTTTTAAAAGAATCACAAAAATATGTTTTATGATTTTCAGCAAATAAATTAACGAAAGTACAATTTTTTTACAATTTTTTTGCGTTTTTTCAGTCTACTAAAATTCAGCAAAAAATTTATTAATTTTTACCAACGCTTTTTTATTTCTAATCTACTAAGTGTTAGCAAAACTTTAGCTGAATCTACTAATTTTGTTGCTAAAAATCAGCTCCCTGATTTTCAGCAAAAGATTTTGCTGACATTAGCAATTTTTTTGCTAGCACCCTCCTGACTAAAATTTTGCTGAATCAGCAAAATGTTTTGCTGACTTTACAAACTTTTTTTTTGAGTGTAGTTATCACTTCCAGAAATTTTGAACTTTGTGCGAAAAAGGGGTGATTGGCTTTATAAGGAGCCTTAATTTTTAGGACAAACGGTAGTCGCGGTGCATGCACTGATAGAATTTTTCTTCATAGTATTAATGAAACGATTTCATTAAAATCAATTCATTGGTTTAATGAAAAATTTCATTAACTGAATGAAAATTCATTAATATTGGTATTTTTTTTCATTAGCATTTTTTATGATTTTTTTAAAACTTCATAAAAAAAATTCATTAGATCAATAAAAAAATTTCAAATTTTTTTCAATAAAAATTTTGACTTGTAATAAGAAAAACCTAATATTATATTTCAAAAAAACAAAACAAAAGTTGTACCATAGTCAAAACTTTTTTAAAACAAAACTTTAATCAAAGTGTATTTGATTTAAATGTTATCAAAAATATTTTTTAAATTATATGAAGAATTACAAAATTTAACTTAAATAAAATTAAATCAAAATTTACAAAAATATAAAATACCAAAAAAAAAATTGTGAATTTCTTTGTTTATTCTTATTTAATTTTATTTTGTTCATTAAAACCTGTATGAAATTATAACGAAATCAATAAATGTACGTATTTAATACGATAATTTTATAAATAAAAACAAATCGTTGTATTACATAGTTGGGATGTATAAGGTAATTCAGAATTCATTAGATTTCGAACTTTTTTTATAAAAATATTTTATAGATCCTATAAAGACAAGACTTTATAAATAATATCAAATTAATGCTATGCTAAAACAATTATAAAAAGTGCAAATTATTAAATATCATACAAACTATGAATTTTATTCATTAAACACATGAAACTTTCATAACGATTAGGCTAGGATTAATGAAAACAATTTCATATATTTTATGAAATTTTCATTTTGTCAATGAAAGCATTCATTAAAATTGATTTAATGAAACACCTTTCATTGATTTCTGTTTCTTTGGGGACTTTTTTATGAAAAATTCATTGGATTAATGAAGGAATTCATTAATACTACTCACAAATTTCTATCAGTGTGGCGCTTTTTAATATAATTATAGTACAATCTCATAGTATCTATCATCTGGTGAATAAATTATTTTGTAATTTTTTGCACCAGACAAATAGGAGTGAATAATATTTTATATTCACCTCAAACTTTCTTCACTTCGAAATTGTTTTCACCACATTTTTTTTTTAATTTAAAATTTTTTCAGCTCAAAATTCTTTCCTTTACCTCTATAATAATTTCTTATTTCCATTCTCATTTTTTTTTATATGAGAAAAAATCGGTAAAATCGAATTCAATGCTATTTCTTGTTTTAAGTTTGGTCAAAATTTGTCATTATGCAATCCAAGGTGGATAATATCTTTGGAAACCAAGAAATTTTTATGATTTGAAATAATATTAAATATTCTCACACACACATAACAAATTCGATTGTGGGTGTTATGGTTAGCGCGTTGGACTGTTACATAGATGGCGCCGGGTTCGATCACCGGCAATGACATCAATTTTGAAAAATAATATGTATGAGTTTTCTATCCCTAATTCGTATCGCAGCGTCCATCATAGGTGTTCCCACAGCATTTAACCCCACCGAAGTCAAATATTGAATCAGGGCTATGAACCAAAAAACTTTAACTTCAGATGGCGAACAACAACTGTTCTACGACTTATCATCTCGTGCAATTACAGTGTTGTCATGCTTGAATCCCTTCATCTATCCGCACCTTTCATCTCTCCTCTATCCATTTTCGAAAGAGAGCAACACATTAACAAATAGAAAGAGTTTCCTTAGTGTTGCTTCTCTTTAAAAAAAATCCGGTTGGGACAAATGGATTTACTAGGTTGCAGCAACCGAGAAAATTTTTAAATAAAATTAATTTTGTGAAACGCAATTGTTTCAATAAAACTATGAAATTTGTAAATAAATGCTAGTTGTTACATTATTATTAAAATTTTATAATAGGGATAGTACATGAAACTACAAAAAAGTCGGTTGCAACTACAAAACTGTTTTCTGTTAGTCCATTTCAATTACTGGTCGCAACCTAGGAGTTGGGTTAGGTTGAGCTGGCCGGTCAAAAACCCCATATAGACCATTATGTCAATAGCGTTTGGTTACTCCAACAGATTAGCAATGTATACGATTGTTACAAAATATCTGTATTTTGTGTTAAGAAAAATGTTCTTATTTTCCTTTTTCTTGCTACACCACTGTAAATCTATGGTCATTATTACAACAACACTTACATGTTAACTCTCAGCAAGGAATGACAACAGTAATCAACAGCACATTAAATTTTAAGAAAATAAAAACAAAGTAAATCAAATGGAAAAATAGCAACATAACAAACATGGAAATACCGAATAGAATATGATTATATTGGAGAACACACAAACACAGATGCAGTGCAACATAAATACGAAGTTTAAAACGAAAAGAAAATTCGTAAAACCGAATGAAATATTCGAACAACAAACGAATCGAATGAACGTACGAACGAACGAGCATATGGAACGAACAACCATTCATACCAACTATCCATATACTCCACTAACTAGCTAAGCGAAACAAATAAACACACAACAGCAACAACAACAACTACAACAACATCAAGTAAAGCAAACGAACAGCAAAACATCGTCTTGAGATCTTCTTTCCCACGGTTCATATCTTGTATGTTTAGTATGTTGTTGCTTTATACTTTTTATACTCTACTTGCTCTACTACAACAACAACTACAGACTAACACATTCATATGTATGGAAACATACATACAAACATACAAAATAAACTCATGTAAACCTCGTTTGTTGTACGTACGGTACGATTCAGTTTGTCCGTCGTTCTTCATAATAAAATAAAAAATCCATTATATCAACATACATACGTTGGTTGTATAAATCGCTGTTGTGTGTTGTCGTCATTTATGTTGCTATGAATTTTGCTTTACTTTTTTTTTAACGTATTGGGCCGTCATCAGAGCTTGAAGGAATAAATTCACCCCAGTCGATCCATTAAATCTAAATTAGTTGATTTTCCAACAAAAGTTGTTATGGTGGGTTAGCGCGTTGGAATGTTACATAGAAGGTTGAGGGTTCGATGACCAGCCACTGCAACATAAATTTGTAACATTAATATTTATGAGTTTTCTATCCCTTATACGTATCGCAGCGACCTCCTTCGGTGTTATAATATCACGTAACCTCACCGAAGTAAAATAATGAATCAGGGCGTTGTGGTGTAATGGTTAGCGCGTTGGACTGTTACATAGATGGTCCCGGGTTCGATTCCCGGTGACGACAACATCAATTTAGAAAAATAATATGTATGAGTTTTCTATCACTTATATGTATCGCTGCGCCCACCTTCGGTGTTCCCATAGCACTTAACCCCACCGAAGTAAAATAATGAATCAGGGCTATGAAACAAAAAGCTTCAATAAATTCGCCAACTCTACATCAGGTGACGAGCAACAACTGTTCTAAGACTTATCTACTCGCGCAATTACAGTGTTGCCATGTTTGAAGCCGTTCATTTTTCACCACCTTTCATCTCTCCACTATCCCCTTTCCAAAGAAAGCAACACATTAATTAATAGAAAGAATTTCGTGAGTGTTGCTTCTCTTTAAAAAAAAAAAAAACATTGTAGTGATCGGTTCTTAGCCTTTAAAATTTTTACCATACACATTTTTACTGGATTGAATAATCTGAGATATGACATAGCCCAATATTGGCACATAACATAATAAATGTCACAAATAAAGTTTCACTCAAGTTTAACAAATTTTAGTATTTTCTTTATTCGATAACAGAAAACTCATACTCCTTGTGACAAACGAATTTGTTGCTGATCGAAACTAAATTTGTCAGTTGGGACAGAAAAAAAATTGTCCAGCCAGGCTGTTTTGACAACAAAACCTCAGTTGCAGGCACAGTGGGGGCTAATTTGACTTGTTTTGAGCTAATTTGACTACAGCTCCAGTTTTAAACGAAATTGAAAAAATTAAAACTTGACAAATAACCGAATAAATTCCAGCTCGATTCCTCATGACAAATTTTTAAGTCATTTATTTTATTTTCTTAATAAATCGTCAAATTCAGCCAAATTTTGATTTTTTTTTGATATTTGCTTGGTCACTTTTTTATTTTGTTTAAACAAATTTAGTTGGAAAATAGAGAATTTTTATTTTTCACACAACATCTTTAAAAATTATTGTATTTTATGGAGATAACTGTGGATATTCTGCTTCATCGACATGTATCTTTACAATAGTCAAGAAGTACAACTTAACTGATGTTAATGAGCAAAAAAAAAAAGAATTACACAATTTTATTAAAAAATTAGTTAACTTTTTTTACCTAAAACCCATGAGTAAAGAAGTATGATATTTATTACTAATATTAAGTATTTTACAAAAAACAAGTACTAGAGCGGCCCAAAATTAGCCAAGCTAACAAAGAAAACAACAAATTTGTGAAAATTTTTCTTTATTTCTCAACAAAATCTTCTTTTAGCTCGATACACTTTTCCCAGCGATATTCAATAGCTTCGATACCCTGCTCGTAGTAAGAACTGTCCAGCTCCTTAAAATAGCTATCAACAAACATTGACAAATATTTTACCACCGAGTCATTTTTTCAAGTTGGGAAATAGAAAACAATCTGAGAGAGCTAAATCTGGCGAATAAGGTGCGTGATGATGAAATTGAACTTCAATTCATTGATTTTGGCCATTGCAATAGCGGATGTGTGAACTGATGCATTGTGTTGATGAAACAACACTTTCTTTTACGCCAAGTGCGTCCTTTTTAGCATAATACTCGTCGTTGATTGTTTTTCCTTTTCGAAGCTAATCAATAAAAATTATCTTACGCGCATCCCAAAATCCAGACGCCATGACCTTGCATACAGATGAAACTGTCTTCGCCTTCTTTGGGCACGATTCTCCCATTCCAGTCCACTCCTCTGACTGTTTCTTTGTCTCAGGCAAACGCGACACCCATCTTGCGCACAGCTTTCTCATCTCAAAATTTTCGGTCAATATGCGATGTATAGCACTTTTTGAAATGTCCATCATTTCAACCAGCTCACGCACCATCAGCCGATGATCATCCAATACTGTTTTGTGGATTTTCTTTTGTGTGTTTCCATTAAAATTTAGTTGTATTAACCGAATTTTGTTGGGGAAATCTATATTCTCTCATAAAAAAATTAAACCCAAAGATAGCAAATGGTAAAGGCTGAATCAGCCAGAAGTAAACGTATCTCGGTATTGAAAATTTAATAAGTTATATAAGAATAGAAGATGTTGTGTAGTGCTTGTTATATATGCTTGTCATGATAAGTAGCGCCCTCTACAGCTATTGTAAGTATATTTTTGGGGTTTTCTCCTCAGGTACTTTGTTTAACAAAAAACAAATGATCTTGAACTTGAATAATCTTGCTCACATCATTATTTATGGTAAAAGATCGCAAAATAAACATTTGGTTTTGATTTTTTTTTTTTATTTAAAACTAAAACATTTGAAAATTGCAGGGTACAGAGTACGGCAAAACTGACTTATGGCCATAATGCTATAGACAGAAAGTGTTGTTGTTTATTTAATAAACAATAACAACACAGTGTTTTATGACTAGAGATTCTAGCCTGTACACGAACAATGTTTATAAGTTAAAAATGTTTTATTTTTGATTTGGATAAGTTCTATTCTTCCAATTTTGTTTTTTACTTCTCATTGGGCAAAAAAAAAAAACAATACGCGTAAAGCGTTTGGGTAAATCTTCTACCTCATCTACATTGGGCCTCGGAAAATTTTCGGTGACGCGAAATGTTAGTAGATAAAATCTGATTTAAATTAGCGGATGTAAATTTTTTTTTAATTAATAAATAAACCTTGCACGGTTTTTTGTTTAACAAAAAACAAATGATCTTGAATTTGAATAATCTTGCTCACATCATTATTTAAAAAAGAAGTTTCATCATATTTATGAAATCTTCATAAATATAACAATGTTTCATAGATT